>OX246750.1:25416890-25531733 GCA_945910005.1 Isoperla grammatica | reverse complement strand
GTTCCTCAATTTGCAGTTCTAGTTTTTTACAACGCTTATATTAACTTGCCTTGTTTGTCTGGACGGAATCTTTGAATCGATATTCCACCTACTTCTAGATGTCCGATCAAGCTGACATTTTTTACACAGACGTATTCCTGATGACAATACATGAATCAACTGTCATATTCACTAAATTGTCAATAAATTCATCATAATTAATTAATTAATGTTTTACATGGAAATCGATGAATCTTTGAATCGATATTCCACCCACTTATTAATGTCCGATCAAGCTGAAAGTTTTTCCACAGACGTATTGCTAATAGTCCAAGAGCCAGCAACATAAAAGCTCCCCTCATAAGGTACATATGTTTTGACTATTGGAATAGGAGCGGAAAAACTACTCTACTAACAAAACGCGCGTCTTACTCCTCAACGTGGGGGCTTTTAGGCCCCACAGGGGGCCAAAAAAGCCGAAAAAAGGCCCAAGGTTCCCCTCATAAGGTACATGGATGGAGTAAACGCCATTTTGTAGAGATAAGTGTCCCAAATAGGAATTCGAAGAGTAAGACGGGATATTAGGGGGCGTTTACCGATCAGACGCCATTTTACCTAAAAAGGGCCATTTTTTATTTTCGCACATGCATGCGCTTAAATACTCAAATCATATCCGGAAATGTCTCGAGACGTGGAAAAACATACATTTTAAAGAAATTTTGGGTTATTGTCCTCGCCAGACGCCCTCAAAAGGGGCCCAAAAAGGCCAAGGTTCCCCTCATAAGGTACATGAATGGAGTAAACGCCATTTTGTAGAGATAAGTGTCCCAAATACGAATTCGAAGAGTAAGACGGGATATTAGGGGGCGTTTACCGATCAGACGCCATTTTGTCCAAAAAGGGCCACTTTTTATTTTCACACGTGCACGCGCTTTAACACCCAAAACATATCCTTAAATGCCCCTAGAGGTGAATACATTTCTAAGATATTGTGTGATGTCCTCGCCAGCCCCCCCCCCCCCCCCCCACAGCCTCGATCCGGATGCGATAGTTTTGAAGCTCCGCCCACCCCTAACTTTAATATACCAGTATTTATTATTATTAATGTCAGGATTTAAGGATATGTTTTGGGTGTTAATTGCGTGCATGTGTGAAAATAAAAAGTGTACCTTTTTGGGTAAAATGGCGTCTGATCGGTAAACGCCCCCTAATATCCCGTCTTACTCTTCGAATTCCTATTTGGGACACTTATCTCTACACAATGGCGTTTACTCTATTCATGTACCTTATGAGGGGAACCTTGGCCTTTTTGGGCCCCTTTTGAGGGCGTCTGGCGAGGACAATAACCCAAAATTTCTTTAAAATGTATGTTTTTTACGTCTCGAGACATTTCCGGATATGTTTTGAGTGTTTAAGCGCATGCATGTACGAAAATAAAAAATGGCCCAATTGGGTAAAATGGCGTCTGATCGGTAAACGCCCCCTAATATCCCGTCTTACTCTTCGAATTCCTATTTGGGACACTTATCTCTACAAAATGGCGTTTACTCCATTCATGTACCTTATGAGGGGAACCTTGGCCTTTTTGGGCCCCTTTTGAGGGCGTCTGGCGAGGACAATAACCCAAAATTTCTTTAAAATGTATGTTTTTCTACGTCTAGAGACATTTCCGGATATGTTTTGAGTGTTTAAGCGCATGCATGTGCGAAAATAAAAAATGGCCCTTTTTGGGTAAAATGGCGTCTGATCGGTAAACGCCCCCTAATATCCCGTCTTACTCTTCGAATTCCTATTTGGGACACTTATCTCTACAAAATGGCGTTTACTCCATCCATGTACCTTATGAGGGGAACCTTGGGCCTTTTTTCGGCTTTTTTGGCCCCCTGTGGGGCCTAAAAGCCCCCACGTTGAGGAGTAAGACGCGCGTTTTGTTAGTAGAGTAGTTTTTCCGCTCCTATTTCAAAAGTCAAAACATATGTACCTTATGAGGGGAGCTTTTATGTTGCTGGCTCTCCGTCTATAATGACAATACATGAATCATTTGTCATATTTACTAAATTGTCAATTAATTTATCATAATTAATTAATTAATGTTTTATATGGAAATCGATGTTTAACCCACTTTTCAACGTCAAATCGAGTTGAAAGTTTTTACACAGACGTATTCTTAATGACAATACACGAATCAATTGTCATATTTACTAAAGTTTTAATTAATTTATCAAAATTAATTCATTAATGTTTTACATGGAATCGATGTTCAACCCACTTCCCAACGTCAAATCGAGTTGAAAGTTTTCACACAGACGTATTCTTAATGACAATAAACGACTCAATTGTCATATTAACTAAATAATCAATTAATTCATCATAATAAATTAATTGATTTTTTATATGGGAATCGATCTGTAACCCACTTCCCAACGTCAAATCGAGTTAAAAGTTTTCACACAAACGTATTCTTAATGATAATACACGTATCAATTGTCATATTTACTAAACATAGTCAATTAATTCATCAAAATTAATTAATGTTTTATATGGGAATCGATGTTTCACCCACTTCCCAACGTCGAATCGAGTTGAAAGTTTTCACACAGACGTATTCTTAAAGTCGATCGATGAAGTGAACTACTCATTCAATACAACAACTAAACTATTCAAATTAAATGGACATGAAAAAATACTTTTTTTTATTCTAAATTATGAATTTCAAGAATTATTACATGTGAGTAGCATTTAATACTGAACTTCTTGAAATTATATATATTTTATAATTTATTTAAGTATATTAATAGTTTCTAATTTGAGTAGATTTGACGTAAAATTGAAACACCAACGCGAATATCTCGAAAACGGATCGCGTTCGATCATCTTTTTCAAACGTATTCATGTTAGTCATGAAGTTATCTACATTTAGGTTGACAATTTGTTACAATATATTACTTTTTGAAGGTGCTATGCCAAGTGATACGATTGAAAGTGTAGGTTTCAGTTACAATGTATAACATAGGGAATTCCAACGCATTTCAACACTCAATAAATAAAAAACTAATAGCGGTAGGTGCATATTTTTTTTCTACAATATTCACAAGCTTAATCTCAACTTGCAGTACATACATTATATTACATTATGCAGTACATTATATATTTGAATGATTTATATTACATGTGCAGTTATCATCGATCGACTTTAATGACAATACATATATCAATTGTCATATTTACTAAATAATCAATTAAGCCATCATAATTAATGAATTGATGTTTTATATGGGGATCGATAAAACACTCACTTTCGAACGTCGAATTGAGCTGAAAGTTTGCGCACAGACGTATTCTTAATGACAATACATGAATCAATTGTCGTATTTACTAAATAATCAACTAAACCATCATAATTAATTGATCGATATTCGATGTATATTCGATTGCAAGATTCTTTAAGACTAAAAAGTATAAAATAATATTACATGAAAAAAATACATTTTTTAAAAAACAACGCTTATATTTAAATGCACTAAAAAGTAAAAAATAAATTTTCGCCAAACAAATTTTTGCCTCACTCGGAAAATAAAAGCGTTGGGCGCTTTCCCTGCATAAACAGCAGAATAAAGCAATCTATGTCAATACCGAAAGCGCCCAACGCTTTTATTTTCCGAGTGAGGCAAAAATTTGTTGGGCGAAAATTTATTTTTTACTTTTTAGTGCATTTAAATATAAGCGTTGTTTTTTAAAAAATGTATTTTTTCATGTAATATTATTTTGAATAATATTGTCTGACTCGATGATGATAACAAGCCGGTATATCATGCATAAAATAACTGAATACTGCTAATAATATATTGATAAATAATAATAATCATAATAATTATGAATTCACATTTTAATTAAATGAAATAAAATGTAAACTAAAACGGGATGTTTCGCCGCGTCGTGGGTGAAGTAAGTCACCTCATCAACCACAACGCGGTGAAACATTTGATTTTAGTTTTAAAATTTTTTTAATTATTACTATTATTAGGCCTACTATTATTGCTGTACTAATTAGTAATATCATTTACAGTCATTTACATTTCGGTAATGATGACGTTAAGCGGCTGTTACACGGAGAAGTTGGAAAAGTGGAAAGAAAAAAGTAAAGAGAAAAGTTACTCTTTTACTTGTAGAGATAGCTTGTAGCTTATGGGACTTTTCGCGTTGCTGTCACACTAGGAAGTGAAAAAAGAGAAAAGTGAAAAGTTCTCCAAAAAGTTGAACACTGCTCGACAAGTAAAGAGTGAAAAGAAAAACGACCTTGAAGAGTTGAAGCTGATTGGTGGATTGACACGGCCATTGAGTACGACTCGGGAGAGTTGTGACGTCCAGACATTGCTATTCCAACCTACAAAACTTGTCACTTTGACAGCTTGTAGCCTTGTAGTTAAAAACGCATAATATGCCGATGGATTCGTCGGAGGAATAGGCTGCAATTGCTGTAAATATTAATGTAATTATTGCCATTGTAAGAAGACGGCGACGAAGAAGAAGAAGAAACAGTGATTTGTTTACATGCATCGACGATCCAGTTTCGTAGAAACCGACTACAGTCTTCTAGTTGCAACCATTTGCCGCAAGAGCGCATAGTAGTTTTGTAGAAATACTGTTAGGTTACGCCACAAGAACTTTTCTCTTTACTTTTTTCTTTTCACTTTTTTAACTTCTCCGTGTAACAGCCGCTTTAGACACTTATTTTCCTACAAAATAAACCATATGTTACACCTTCTCCACGAATATAACTAGTAGAGCTAAGAGGGTCTCTCATATGCATCGATAGTCCCATCTTGTCGATGTGAGCTATTCTACGTATATGACCGGTAGAGCTAAGAGGGGTCTCTCATATGCATCGATAGTCCCATCTTGTCGATATGAGCTATTCTACGTATATGACCGGTAGAGCTAAGAGGGGTCTCTCATATGCATCGATAGTCCCATCTTGTCGATGTGAGCTATTCTACGTATATGACCGGTAGAGCTAAGAGGGTCTCTCATATGCATCGATAGTCCCATCTTGTCGATGTGAGTTATTCTACGTATATGACCGGTAGAGCTAAGAGGGGTCTCTCATATGCATCGATAGTCCCATCTTGTCGATGTGAGCTATTCTACGTATATGACCGGTAGAGCTAAGAGGGGTCTCTCATATGCATCGATAGTCCCATCTTGTCGATGTGAGCTATTCTACGTATATGACCGGTAGAGCTAAGAGGGGTCTCACATATTATGCATATCATTGATTAGTTCATCCGTGTAATGGGACCGTCTGAGCCCGGGGAAGAATAGTCCCAGGATGACTCTGCCAATCGTAAGAGGCAACAAAGGATACCCTTACTTAGGAGGGTCGGTGCTTTTAAAGCAGACATTGTTGGCAATTATTATTTTTCTTCATCAAAATCTATAATATACATTTGTCCCTCCTAATTGCTATATTGCTATCCGTATTTCAAATAGTCACCCGCTCATTGGCACGTTTCTATGACCTCACCATACAAAAGGTTGCTGCTACAATTTTCAGTTATGTTTGAAATTCTTTTTTGGTAAGCATTGACATATAACTAAGGACTGAAAGCGATTTATAAATCTAGTACCAATAGCTCAATAGATATCTACAGAATATAGACTCGTATATTTTCATTGTATCATATGTGTATTAATTTTTTATGACCGCATTATTTTTCCAGTTTTCAATTTTCCTTTCAATAGGAATTACCCTCGCTGTATAATATTGATAAAGCCAATTATGTAGTATTTGCCTATCTTGTTTGTACTTGTCCTTTCATAAGTGACCACTGTAGTAAGTGTTCGCTTCTAGTGTGCGTAAAACTACAATGCCCATGATAATGATTTCTAAAGCCACTGTTATTTGTTTTCTTGGAATCGAGAAGTCACCTTCTAATTGCAACTCCCCCCCCCCCCCCCCCCCCCCTTCCGCCGTCCGAATAATCCCTCGCGACTGGCCATTCAACAAAAACTTGTTTTGAATGAAAGAATACGGTTCCGGCTTGTCTACCATATACAACAAGGACAAAGCTACGTTTGTCTCTGTCTCTCCAATAGTCCGGTCTATGGGCAATCGCAGCGGGAAAAATGCGCATAGTTACCCCTCCAACAACCAAACTCAGACTGAAGAGAAACCCGTTCAAGATATATCGGGTGCGTTTAGCGGCCGACTAGGGGTCGCCGCCACGAGTGTTGACTGAAAGTTTCAACCAAATCCGTCAAGCCGTTTGACCTGTGCGCGATGAACAAAATTGTGCACACAAACAAACATTTTTTTTTACAAAAAGTGCGGCTTAAGTTCCAACTTAAAAACTTTCATCACGTGTAGAAATTGTTGTTTTTGGACATAAATATAAAAAAAGTATTTAAATACGCGTATAAGTTTAAATACAAAAACTAAAAACTCTATATTTTTCACAAATTAATTGTGTGTATAGTTTGGCATCTTGATTGATTTTACTGGTTATATAAACAGCAATTTGTTAGGTTCAATTTGATTAGGAATTCTATGATATAAAATTTAAATTCAAACTCGACGGTAAATAAATAAATTGAAGTAAAACAAATTCACATTTAGCGTCTACTCACACAGTTACAAGACTGATTTTAAGTGGGGGACTTTAATTTAAAGTGACTAAACCAACCCTGTAGGCTCCAAAAACCATCGACGAGTGAGCGGTAACCAATCAAATATCGATGTCGATTAATATGAAACATATGAATCAGTGATTGGACAGTCCGAACACCTGAGGACAAATGCCAGAATCAACAAAGACGATTCAGAGCAACTTTGCTTCGTTTGTCTGTGACCTCAGTACCATTTCCTTTCATCTTATATCAAACTCAGTTTGTTGCGTTGTTGAATTATAAATAAATAAATTAATTAACAGATTAATTTAAGACGAATTGCTTAGAATGTTTGCCATGTTATGCATTAATTCATTTTCTATCGATTAGTAATAAAGTAGTTGTTATCATAACATGTCATACAGAAATGACATTTGTCGCAGACGACTGGTGTCAAAGACAGTAAGGTAGTGGGTAGCTGGAGAGGGGTGGGGTGGGGGAGGAACGGAGAGCGGTCGGCTGATGGCCATGTGGTCAGGCCAGTTCTCGAGTAGAGTGTCTTGGGGTAAGACACGGGGCTCGTGCTCGGCAGCAACAGCGGTTCGGGGGTTGATCCGCGCGGGCTACCGGCATCGTGTGTTGCACTGAGTGGTGCGTTGGCTAAATCATATACTTAGTGTTAATAGTATTATCCCTTCAGGACTATATGTGACTGTGTGAGTAACCCTTTCAGGACTATAAGTGACTGTGTGAATAATCCCTTCAGGACTATATGTGACTGTGTGAGTAACCCCTTCAGGACTATAAGTGACTGTGTGAATAATCCCTTCAGGACTATATGTGACTGTGTGAAGCATCCCTTCTGGATTATATGTGTAACGTGTAAGTTAAGTTGTCACTAATAAATACATTTACATATTTTGACGGATATAATATTGTTGTGTCTCAACCCAGCTTCCCTACACACGTGTCACATTAATCCGGACACTTCAAAAAGTTGAGTTTGACACGTTTTTACCTATCATGACATGTTTGGTAGTAATTTATTTTATTTTTATTATTATTTGTATTAACTGCACTTAATGTAAGCTTTCATGTTTAGCTAATTACCCTACCCTACTTAGCTAACCCCGTTTCCAACATTAATTATCGGGTAGGGGGGAGTAGCGAAGTACTCCATGTCTTGGGCTAATGTATAATTATATAATTGGATTCATTAATGTTTCATTAATTATTGAATAGACACACCCACCCATCATGATTGAATTTCGGATAAAATGTCTTCTTCTTTTTCTATGCCCGCATTTTTGGCTTACTGGGCCATCATGCATTTTCTAGTTATCCAGTAGAGACGGGTTTCCCTTTCCTCCAAGCTAATGTCATGTGTAAGGGCATCTAATGCTCTGTTTTGCTCGTCCCTCCCACATAGACTGGACTTTGGAGGTCTAGCTGTTCGCCTACTTCCATACTTCTCGATATTTCCAGTAGAATTATGCAATAGAGGATATTTTTCTGAATCGATCCATATCAAAAAGCCTTGTGTTGCAATTAGTGGTGGATCAAAGTCTTTAACTCAGGACCATTACGAACCCACCCAATAAGTCTCTATAACCTACAAATGACCATAGTCACCCGACTGACCATAGTCACCCTACTGACCATAGTAACCCCACTGGACATAGTAACCCCACTGGACATAGTAACCCCACTGACCATAGTAACCCCACTGACCATAGTAACCCCACTGACCATAGTAACCCCACTGACCATAGTCACCCTACTGACCATAGTCACCCCACTGACCATAGTAACCCCACTGACCATAGTAACCCCACTGACCATAGTAACCCCACTGAACATAGTAACCCCACTGACCATAGTAACCCCACTGACCATAGTAACCCCACTGACCATAGTAACCCCACTGAACATAGTAACCCCACTGACCATAGTAACCCACTGACCATAGTAACCCCACTGACCATAGTAACCCCACTGACCATAGTAACCCACTGACCATAGTAACTTCACCAACCATAGTAACCTCACTAACCATAGTTACCCCACTGACCATAGTAACCCACCGACTATAGTAGCCCTACTAACCATAGTAACTCACTGACCATAGTTACCCCACTGACCATAGTAACCCCACTGAAGTAGCCCCACTAACCATAGTAACCCCACTGACCATAGTAACCCCACTGACTATAGTAACCCACTGACCATAGTAACCCCACTGACCATAGTAACCCACTTACCATAGTAACCCCACTGACCATAGTAACCCCACTGACCATAGTAACCCCACTGACCATAGTACCCCACTGACTATAGTAACCCCACTGACCATAGTAACCCCACTGACCATAGTAACCCCACTGACTATAGTAACCCCACTGACTATAGTAACCCCACTGACCATAGTAACCCCACTGACCATAGTAACCCCACTGACCATAGTAACCCCACTGACCATAGTAACCCCACTAACCATAGTAACCCACTGACCATAGTTACCCCACTGACCATAGTAACCCCACTGACCAGAGTAACCCCACTAACCAGAGTAACCCCACTAACCATAGTAATCCCACTGACCATAGTAATCCCACTGACCATAGTAACCCACTGACCATAGTAACCCACTGACCATAGTAACCCCACTGACCATAGTAACCCCACTGACCATAGTAACCCCACTGACCATAGTAACCCCACTGACTATAGTAACCCCACTAACCATAGTAACCCCACTGACTATAGTAACCCCACTAACCATAGTAACCCACTGACCATAGTTACCCCACTGACCATAGTAACCCCACTAACCAGAGTAACCCCACTAACCAGAGTAACCCCACTGACCATAGTAATCCCACTGACCATAGTAACCCCACTGACCATAGTAACCCCACTGACCATAGTAACCCCACTGACCATAGTAACCCCACTGACTATAGTAACCCCACTGACCATAGTAACCCCACTGACTATAGTAACCCCACTAACCATAGTAACCCCACTGACTATAGTAACCCCACTGACCATAGGAACCCACTGACCATAGTAACCCCACTGACTATAGTAACCCCACTGACCATAGTCACTCCACTTAAGCTCCTCATAACCTCGTAATACCGGCCCCAACAATTTTTATGCCCGGTATTATGAAATATGTAGTAGACTAGTCTACTTGTTTTCAACATGGCTAGAACCAATAGGAAGCGTTGCCACGGCAAAAAAATGCATCCAATTGGTTGTTGCCATGCTGAAAACAAGTTAGAACCTAACAAAATATTTAAAATACTGAGCTTAAGGGCCGGTAATGTAAACATTGGATAAATATTTATTCAGCTACTAGCTTGTTTTCACCATGGTAAACTGGCTTCTCCTAGTAAACTTGTAAATATGTATTTGAAGTTCATAATACTGGTCCTTAGTGGACTACTAAAGTGCCGAGCGCACCTAACGCTGAGCGGCGCCGTAGCTATTACGGACAAATAAATGGTTGATCCTGAAGGATTCATCCACGCCAGTGTAATGGTTGTGACGATGTAATGGTTGTGACGATGATGAAATGGTTATAAGATGTAATGGTTATAACATGTAATGGTTGTGACGATGTAATGGTTGTGACGATGTAATGGTTGTGACGATGTAATGGTTGTGACGATGAAATGGTTGTGACGATGAAATGGTTGTGACGATGAAATTGTTGTGACGATGTAATGGTTGTGACGATGTAATGGTTGTGACGATGTAATGGTTAAGACGATGTAATGGTTAAGACGATGTAATGGTTAAGACGATGAAATGGTTGTGACGATGTAATGGTTGTGACGATGTGATGGTTGTGACGATGTAATGGTTGTGATGATGAAATGGTTGTGACAATGAAAAGGTTGTGACGATGTAATGGTTGTGACGATGTAATGGTTGTGACGATGTAATGGTTGTGACGATGTAATGGTTGTGACGATGTAATGGTTGTGACGATGTAATGGTTTTGACGATGTAATGGTTGTGACGATGTGATGGTTGTGACGATGAAATGGTTGTGACGATGAAATGGTTGTGACGATGTGATGGTTGTGACGATGTAATGGTTGTGACGATGTAATGGTTGTGACGATGTAATGGTTGTGACGATGTAATGGTTGTGACGATGTAATGGTTGTGACGATGTAATGGTTGTGACGATGTAATGGTTGTGACGATGAAATGGTTGTGACGATGAAATGGTTGTGACGATGTAATGGTTGTGACTATATAATGGTTGAACCGATGAAATGGTTGAGACGATGAAATGGTTGTGACGATGTGATGGTTGTGACGATGAGATGGTTGTGACGATGAAATGGTTGTGACGATGTAATGGTTGTGACGATGTGATGGTTGTGACGTTGTAATGGTTGTGACGATGTAATGGTTGTGACAATGTAATGGTTGTGACGATGTAATGGTTGTGACGATGTGATGGTTGTGACGATGAAATGGTTGTGACGATGAAATGGTTGTGACGATGAAATGGTTGTGACGATGTGATGGTTGTGACGATGTAATGGTTGTGACGATGTAATGGTTGTGACGATGTAATGGTTGTGACGATGTAATGGTTGTGACGATGTAATGGTTGTGACGATGTGATGGTTGTGACGATGAAATGGTTGTGACGATGTAATGGTTGTGACGATGTGATGGTTGTGACGATGAAATGGTTGTGACGATGAAATGGTTGTGACGATGTAATGGTTGTGACGATGTAATGGTTGTGACGATGTAATGGTTGTGACGATGTAATGGTTGTGACGATGAAATGGTTGTGACGATGAAATGGTTGTGACGATGTAATGGTTGTGACTATATAATGGTTGAACCGATGAAATGGTTGAGACGATGAAATGGTTGTGACGATGTGATGGTTGTGACGATGAGATGGTTGTGACGATGAGATGGTTGTGACGATGAAATGGTTGTGACGATGAAATGGTTGTGACGATAAAATGGTTGTGACGATGTAATGGTTGTGACGATGTAATGGTTGTGGCGATGTAATGGTTGTGACGATGTAATGGTTGTGACGTTTTGATGGTTGTGACGTTTTGATGGTTGTGACGATGTAATGGTTGTGACGATTGTGGTTGTGACGATGTTATGGTGAGACGATGAAATGGTTGTGACGATGAAGTGGTTGTGACGATGAAATGGTTGTGACGATGTAATGGTTGTGACGATGTAATGGTTGTGACGATGTGATGGTTGTGACGTTGTAATGGTTGTGACGATGTAATGGTTGTGACAATGTAATGGTTGTGACGATGTAATGGTTGTGACGATGTAATGGTTGTGACGATGTAATGGTTGTGACGATGTAATGGTTGTGACGATGTGATGGTTGTGACGATGTAATGGTTTTGACAATGTAATGGTTGTGACGATGAGATGGTTGTGACAATGTAATGGTTGTGACGATATACATCCATAAGTTTAAAACACGTAATTAATAAGTAACACACATTGCCAACATTCTATAGTTACAACCAAAAATGCATGAATTTCACCAATAATCGAAGTGTATTGAATATAAAAGGGGATCCAATTCTGTAGGTGATGACTATAGCATATCATTACGTATTCTTGATGGGTTGGATTGGAAGCATGGACGACACGCATACGCCATTACGACCACAGTCTTCTCGACGGGTCAGTCCGTTAAAATACCTCCGATTAAAATCGAAGTTCAAGAAAGCTGTGCCTCATTGTAATCCGGCAAAACAATTACAATAACGATAGATATTCGAGAAGGCTGTGTATACAAGAATGCATAACAATGGCGGCCGGAAGTTCAAAGATGGCGAGTAAGAGCAGAACTACGGAGAGAATGTGTTCTAATACCAGACTCGAGTCAATGGGTGACTTGAGGATCACCAAAGCCAGCCGATGCGATGAGTCGCGCGACATCCCGAACTTGTCGTGGAAGTAGACTGTGAGATCATCCTTCACGAACTCCTTCCTCCCACTCGTTTGATGAAAACCACACATCATGCTCCTCACGTACCACTCGCTCGTGGTTGTAGTAAAGTTCACCTGTAAGCATTTACAAGCGTAAGGAGTCTGATAGGAGAGAGAAGACTAGGGTGGTTTGGACATGTAATACACATTTACAAGCGTAAGGAGTCTGAAAGGAGAGAGAAGACTAGAGTGGTTTGGACATGTAATACATATTTACAAGCGTAAGGAGTCTGATAGGAGAGAGAAGACCAGAGTGGTTTGGACATGTAATACACATTTACAAGCGTAAGGAGTCTGAAAGGAGAGAGAAGACTAGGGTGGTTTGGACATGTAATACACATTTACAAGCGTAAGGAGTCTGAAAGGAGAGAGAAGACTAGAGTGGTTTGGACATGTAATACATATTTACAAGCGTAAGGAGTCTGATAGGAGAGAGAAGACTAGAGTGGTTTGGACATGTAATACACATTTACAAGCGTAAGGAGTCTGATAGGAGAGAGAAGACTAGGATGGTTTGGACATGTAATACACATTTACAAGCATAAGGAGTCTGATAGGAGAGAGAAGACTAGAGTGGTTTGGACATGTAATACACAATTACAAGCATAAGGAGTCTGATAGGAGAGAGAAGACTAGAGTGGTTTGGACATGTAATACACATGTACAAGCATAAGGAGTCTGATAGGAGAGAGAAGACTAGGATGGTTTGGACATGTAATACACATTTACAAGCATAAGGAGTCTGATAGGAGAGAGAAGACTAGGGTGGTTTGGACATGTAATACACATATACAAGCATAAGGAGTCTGATAGGAGAGAGAAGACTAGAGTGGTTTGGACATGTAATACACATTTACAAGCATAAAGAGTCTGATAGGAGAGAGAAGACTAGAGTGGTTTGGACATGTTATACACATGTACAAGCATAAGGAGTCTGATAGGAGAGAGAAGACTAGGATGGTTTGGACATGTAATACACATTTACAAGCATAAGGAGTCTGATAGGAGAGAGAAGACTAGGGTGGTTTGGACATATAATACACATATACAAGCATAAGGAGTCTGATAGGAGAGAGAAGACTAGGGTGGTTTGGACATGTAATACACATTTACAAGCATAAGGAGTCTGATAGGAGAGAGAAGACTAGGATGGTTTGGACATGTTATACACATGTACAAGCATAAGGAGTCTGATAGGAGAGAGAAGACTAGGATGGTTTGGACATGTAATACACATTTACAAGCATAAGGAGTCTGATAGGAGAGAGAAGACTAGAGTGGTTTGGACATGTAATACACATTTACAAGCATAAGGAGTCTGATAGGAGAGAGAAGACTAGGATGGTTTGGACATGTAATACACATGTCCAAGCATAAGGAGTCTGATAGGAGAGAGAAGACTAGGGTGGTTTGGACATGTAATATACATTTACAAGCGTAAGGAGTCTGATAGGAGAGAGAAGACTAGAGTGGTTTGGACATGTAATACACATTTACAAGCATAAGGAGTCTGATAGGAGAGGGAAGACAAGGGTGGTTTGGACATGTAACACACATTTACAAGCGTAAGGAGTCTGAAAGGAGAGAGAAGACTAGGGTGGTTTGGACATGTAATACACATTTACAAGCATAAGGAGTCTGATAGGAGAGAGAAGACTAGGGTGGTTTGGACATGTAATACACATTTACAAGCATAAGGAGTCTGATAGGAGAGAGAAGACTAGAGTGGTTTGGACATGTAATACACATTTACAAGCATAAGGAGTCTGATAGGAGAGAGAAGACTAGAGTGGTTTGGACATGTAATACACATTTACAAGCATAAGGAGTCTGATAGGAGAGAGAAGACTAGAGTGGTTTGGACATGTAATACACATTTACAAGCATAAGAAGTCTGATAGGAGAGAGAAGAGTAGAGTGGTTTGGACATGTAATACACATTTACAAGCATAAGGAGTCTGATAGGAGAGAGAAGACTAGAGTGGTTTGGACATGTAATACACATTTACAAGCATAAGGAGTCTGATAGGAGAGAGAAGACTAGGGTGGTTTGGACATGTAATACACATTTGCAAGCATAAGGAGTCTGATAGGAGAGAGAAGACTAGAGTGGTTTGGACATGTAATACACATTTACAAGCGTAAGGAGTCTGATAGGAGAGAGAAGACTAGGGTGGTTTGGACATGTAATACACATTAACAAGCATAACGAGTCTGATAGGAGAGAGAAGACTAGAGTGGTTTGGACATGTAATACACAATTACAAGCGTAAGAAGTCTGATAGGAGAGAGAAGACTAGAGGTTTTTGGACATGTAATACACATTTTCAAGCGTAAGGAGTCTGATAGGAGAGAGAAGACTAGAGTGGTTTGGACATGTAATACACATTTACAAGCATAAGGAGTCTGATAGGAGAGAGAAGACTAGAGTGGTTTGGACATGTAATACACATTTACAAGCATAAGAAGTCTGATAGGAGAGAGAAGAGTAGAGTGGTTTGGACATGTAATACACATTTACAAGCATAAGGAGTCTGATAGGAGAGAGAAGACTAGAGTGGTTTGGACATGTAATACACATGTACAAGCATAAGGAGTCTGATAGGAGAGAGAAGACTAGAGTGGTTTAGACATGTAATACACCTTTACAAGCATAAGGAGTCTGATAGGAGAGAGAAGACTAGGGTGGTTTGGACATGTAATACACATTTACAAGCATAAGGAGTCTAATAGGAGAGAGAAGACTAGAGTGGTTTGGACATGTAATACACATTTACAAGCATAAGGAGTCTGATAGGAGAGAGAAGACTAGGGTGGTTTGGACATGTAATACACATTTACAAGCATAAGGAGTCTGATAGGAGAGAGAAGACTAGAGTGGTTTGGACATGTAATACACATTTACAAGCATAAAGAGTCTGATAGCCCAGAGCCCAGAAGAGGATACACCTATTAGCCAGGTATAGTAGAAAATTGCAAAACATAATGCTGTAAATAAACAATATTTGGTTACAAGAATGGCGGTTCACAAAACAATTCCCAATCTTTTGTCATGTGCTGAGACCATAATTTTGCATATCAATGTAAAACATTATTGAATACTGGCCGTAGGGCGGTAAGGTTTAATACAAAAACATAAACAAAACATTGGATTTGATTAAGTAATTATTTTTTTGTGGGTTGGCATCTTGATGGATTTTGCTGGTTACGTAAACATCATCTAGGTTAGTGATCACAAGTGTTGACACAAAATGCAACCAAATCCACCGAGTCGTTTGACCTGTGCGCGACGAAACAAATTTTGCACATAAACAAACAAAATATTTGTTTACAGAATGGCGGTTAAAGCTACAACTTTAAAACTTGTATCAAGTGTTAACATTGTTGCATGGACATTAATGTAAAAATGTATTAAAATCCGTCCGTACGTTTTAGTAAAACAAAAATAAAACTCTATATTTTTCACTAATTAATTTTTGCAGGTTGGAATATTGACGGATTTTGCTAGTTATGTTAACTCTAGTAGATTAAAAGTCACGAGTCTTGATGACTTAAAAATTCAGCCAAATCCGTCAAGCCGTTTGACCTGTGCGCGACGAACAAAATGTTGTACACGAACAAATACAAACCGCCGAACAGGTGGAAATGAGAGATTCGCTACCCTCATCTTATCATAACGTTATTGATACCATTCGATTTGTGTTTAAAAACAGAAGAAAAAATCGTTTAGTTTTTTTCTGAAGGATGAACGGTGTAAACGTTATAAGCAAAAACGTTCGGTGGCGTCGTGTGGCGGCGTCAGGTGTTGTCGCGGCGCCACCGACGCCGTACGTAGTATTTCCGGCGATGTAACCCTGGTCCACAATCATTGTTATACATACCTTTGAATAATCCCGTTTACCGCTACACTCTTGCACGAAAAGCCTACGAGAGCCAAAAACATACATCTTGCGCTTTTACTATGAATCTTTTTCATTCAAGAAAGGGAAAATAAAATCGTGTTTTAAAGGAACTACGTGAGATGGGTTAGCGGTATATAAAACCTAACGCAAAGCATTATTTGATACATTAAAAACGATCGCACAACGGTGACCTAGTCTAGTTTACAGTTCATTAATAAAAGTTAAACACGATGGTATTCCTTTGTTCTAACGATGTAAAGAATAGCACTTACCCTTAGATTAGTAGTCGGTACAGCTACTACAGCCACATCCGATATCAGAGTCCCAAGCGTGTCATACCACCCAGTAGCTTCTTAACGATGTAGAGAATAGCACTTACCCTTAGATTAGTAGTCAGTACAGCTACTACAGCCACATCCGATATCAGAGTCCCAAGCGTGTCATACCACCCAGTAGCTTCTTAACGATGTAAAGAATAGCACTTACCCTTAGATTAGTAGTCGGTACAGCTACTACAGCCACATCCGATATCAGAGTCCCAAGCGTGTCATACCACCCAGTAGCTTCTTGTTTCATATTTATCATATTGTCAGTGTTGCGCCACTTCACCATGCAAATGTAATTACATAGGTCTCCATCCAACTGAAACCAAAACATTCATCAGGAGTGTTGCGCCACTTGACCAAGAAAATGTTCTTAGATAGGTCTCCATCCAACTGAAACCAATACATTAATCAGGAGTGTTGCGCCACTTGAACAAGCAAATGTTCTTAGATAGGTCTCCTTCCAACTGAAACCAATACATTGATCAGGAGTGTTGCGCCACTTGACCAAGCAAATGTTCTTAGATAGGTCTCCTTCCGACTGAAACCAATACATTCATCAGGAGTGTTGCGCCACTTGACCAAGAAAATGTTCTTAGATAGGTCTCCTTCCAACTGAAACCAATACATTAATCAGGAGTGTTGCGCCACTAGACCAAGCAAATGTTCGTAGATAGGTCTCCTTCAGACTGAAACCAATACATTGATCAGGAGTGTTGCGCCACTTGAACAAGTAAATGTTCTTAGATAGGTCTCCTTCCAACTGAAACCAATACATTGATCAGGAGTGTTGCGCCACTTGAACAAGTAAATGTTCTTAGATAGGTCTCCTTCCAACTGAAACCAATACATTCATCAGGAGTGTTGCGCCACTTGACCAAGAAAATGTTCTTAGATAGGTCTCCTTCCAACTGAAACCAATACATTGATCAGGAGTGTTGCGCCACTTGAACAAGTAAATGTTCTTAGATAGGTCTCCTTCCAACTGAAACCAATACATTCATCAGGAGTGTTGCGCCACTTGACCAAGAAAATGTTCTTAGATAGGTCTCCTTCAGACTGAAACCAATACATTCATCAGGAGTGTTGCGCCACTTGACCAAGAAAATGTTCTTAGATAGGTCTCCTTCCAACTGAAACCAATACATTAATCAGGAGTGTTGCGCCACTTGAACAAGCAAATGTTCTTAGATAGGTCTCCTTCCAACTGAAACCAATACATTGATCAGGAGTGTTGCGCCACTTGAACAAGTAAATGTTCTTAGATAGGTCTCCTTCCAACTGAAACCAATACATTGATCAGGAGTGTTGCGCCACTTGAACAAGTAAATGTTCTTAGATAGGTCTCCTTCCAACTGAAACCAATACATTCATCAGGAGTGTTGCGCCACTTGACCAAGAAAATGTTCTTAGATAGGTCTCCTTCCAACTGAAACCAATACATTCATCAGGAGTGTTGCGCCACTTGACCAAGAAAATGTTCTTAGATAGGTCTCCTTCAGACTGAAACCAATACATTCATCAGGAGTGTTGCGCCACTTGACCAAGAAAATGTTCTTAGATAGGTCTCCTTCCAACTAAAACCAATACATTAATCAGGAGTGTTGCGCCACTTGAACAAGCAAATGTTCTTAGATAGGTCTCCTTCCAACTGAAACCAATACATTCATCAGGAGTGTTGCGCCACTTGAACAAGCAAATGTTCTTATATAGGTCTCCTTCCAACTGAAACCAATACATTAATCAGGAGTGTTGCGCCACTTGAACAAGCAAATGTTCGTAGATAGGTCTCCTTCCAACTGAAACCAATACATTCATCAGGAGTGTTGCGCCACTTGACCAAGCAAATGTTCTTAGATAGGTCTCCTTCCAACTGAAACCAAAACATTCATCAGGAGTGTTGCGCCACTTGAACAAGCAAATGTTCTTAGATAGGTCTCCTTCCAACTGAAACCAAAACATTCATCAGGAGTGTTGCGCCACTTGAACAAGCAAATGTTCTTAGATAGGTCTCCTTCCAACTGAAACCAAAACATTCATCAGGAGTGTTGCGCCACTTGAACAAGCAAATGTTCTTAGATAGGTCTCCTTCCAACTGAAACCAATACATTCATCAGGAGTGTTGCGCCACTTGAACAAGCAAATGTTCTTAGATAGGTCTCCTTCCAACTGAAACCAATACATTCATCAGGATTGTTGCGCCACTTGAACAAGCAAATGTTCGTAGATAGGTCTCCTTCCAACTGAAACCAATACATTCATCAGGAGTGTTGCGCCACTTGACCAAGAAAATGTTCTTAGATAGGTCTCCTTCCAACTGAAACCAATACATTCATCAGGAGTGTTGCGCCACTTGAACAAGCAAATGTTCTTAGATAGGTCTCCTTCCAACTGAAACCAAAACATTCATCAGGAGTGTTGCGCCACTTGAACAAGCAAATGTTCTTAGATAGGTCTCCTTCCAACTGAAACCAATACATTCATCAGGAGTGTTGCGCCACTTGAACAAGCAAATGTTCTTAGATAGGTCTCCTTCCAACTGAAACCAATACATTCATCAGGAGTGTTGCGCCACTTGAACAAGCAAATGTTCTTAGATAGGTCTCCATCCAACTGAAACCAAAACATTCATCAGGAGTGTTGCGCCACTTGACGAAGCAAATGTTCTTAGATAGGTCTCCTTCCAAATGAAACCAATACATTGATCAGGAGTGTTGTGCCACTTGACCAAGCAAATGTTCTTAGATAGGTCTCCTTCAGACTGAAACCAATACATTGATCAGGAGTGTTGCGCCACTTGACCAAGCAAATGTTCTTAGATAGGTCTCCTTCCAATTGAAACCAAAACATTCATCAGGAGTGTTGCGCCACTTGACCAAGCAAATGTTCTTAGATAGGTCTCCTTCCAACTGAAACCAATACATTAATCAGGAATGTTGCGCCACATAAACAAGCAAATGTTCTTAGATAGGTCTCCTTCCAACTGAAACGAATACATTGATCAGGAGTGTTGCGCCACTTTAACAAGCAAATGTTCTTAGATAGGTCTCCATCCAACTGAAACCAAAACATTCATCAGGAGTGTTGCCCCACTTGACGAAGCAAATGTTCTTAGATAGGTTTCCTTCCAACTGAAACCAATACATTGATCAGGAGTGTTGCGCCACTTTAACAAGCAAATGTTCTTAGATAGGTCTCCATCCAACTGAAACCAAAACATTCATCAGGAGTGTTGCCCCACTTGACGAAGCAAATGTTCTTAGATAGGTCTCCTTCCAACTGAAACCAATACATTGATCAGGAGTGTTGCGCCACTTGACCAAGCAAATGTTCTTAGATAGGTCTCCTTCCAACTGAAACCAATACATTGATCAGGAGTGTTGCGCCACTTGACCAAGCAAATGTTCTTAGATAGGTCTCCTTCCAACTAAAACCAAAACATTCATCAGGAGTGTTGCGCCACTTGACCAAGCAAATGTTCTTAGATAGGTCTCCTTCCAACTGAAACCAATACATTAATCAGGAGTGTTGCGCCACTTGAAAAAGCAAATGTTCTTAGATAGGTCTCCTTTCAACTGAAACCAATACATTCATCAGGAGTGTTGCGCCACTTGAACAAGAAAATGTTCTAAGATAGGTCTCCTTCCAACTGAAACCAATACATTAATCAGGAGTGTTGCGCCACTTAAACAAGCAAATGTTCTAGATAGGTCTCCTTTCAACTGAAACCAATACATTCATCAGGAGTGTTGCGCCACTTGAAAAAGCAAATGTTCTTAGATAGGTCTCCTTTCAACTGAAACCAATACATTAATCAGGAGTGTTGCGCCACTTAAACAAGCAAATGTTCTAGATAGGTCTCCTTTCAACTGAAACCAATACATTCATCAGGAGTGTTGCGCCACTTGAAAAAGCAAATGTTCTTAGATAGGTCTCCTTCCAACTGAAACCAATACATTAATCAGGAGTGTTGCGCCACTTAAACAAGCAAATGTTCTAGATAGGTCTCCTTTCAACTGAAACCAATACATTCATCAGGAGTGTTGCGCCACTTGAAAAAGCAAATGTTCTTAGATAGGTCTCCTTTCAACTGAAACCAATACATTCATCAGGAGTGTTGCGCCACTTGACCAAGAAAATGTTCTTAGATAGGTCTCCTTCAGACTGAAACCAATACATTGATCCGGAGTGATGCGCCACTTGACCAAGCAAATGTTCTTAGATAGGTCTCCTTCCAACTGAAACCAATACATTGATCAGGAGTGTTGCGCCACTTGAAAAAGCAAATGTTCTTAGATAGGTCTCCTTTCAACTGAAACCAATACATTCATCAGGAGTGTTGCGCCACTTGAACAAGAAAATGTTCTTAGATAGGTCTCCTTTCAACTGAAACCAATACATTCATCAGGAGTGTTGCGCCACTTGAACAAGAAAATGTTCTAAGATAGGTCTCCTTCCAACTGAAACCAAAACATTCATCAGGAGTGTCGCGCCACTTGAACAAGTAAATGTTCGTAGATAGGTCTCCTTCCAACTGAAACCAATACATTTATCAGGAGTGTTGCGCCACTTGAACAAGTAAATGTTCGTAGATAGGTCTCCTTCCAACTGAAACCAATACATTCATCAGGAGTGTTGCGCCACTTGAACAAGTAAATGTTCGTAGATAGGTCTCCTTCCAACTGAAACCAATACATTAATCAGGAGTGTTGCGCCACTTAAACAAGCAAATGTTCTAGATAGGTCTCCTTCCAACTCCAACCAATACATTCATCAGGAGTGTTGCGCCACTTGAACAAGCAAATGTTCTTAGATAGGTCTCCATCCACCTGAAACCAAAACATTCATCAGGAGTGTTGCCCCACTTGACCAAGCAAATGTTCTTAGATAGGTCTCCATCCACCTGAAACCAATACATTCATCAGGAGTGTTGCGCCACTTGACCAAGCAAATGTTCTTAGATAGGTCTCCATCCACCTGAAACCAATACATTCATCAGGAGTGTTGCGCCACTTGAACAAGTAAATGTTCTTAGATAGGTCTCCTTCCAACTGAAACCAATACATTCATCAGGAGTGTTGCGCCACTTGACCAAGCAAATGTTCTTAGATAGGTCTCCATCCAACTGAAACCAATACATTAATCAGGAGTGTTGCCCCACTTGAACAAGCAAATGTTCTTAGATGGGTCTCCTTCCAACTGAAACCAATACATTCATCAGGAGTGTTGCGCCACTTGAACAAGCAAATGTTCTTAGATGGGTCTCCTTCCAACTGAAACCAATACATTCATCAGGAGTGTTGCCCCACTTGACGAAGCAAATGTTCTTAGATAGGTCTCCTTCCAACTGAAACCAATACATTCATCAGGAGTGTTGCGCCACTTGACCAAGCAAATGTTCTTAGATGGGTCTCCTTCCAACTGAAACCAATACAATCATCAGGAGTGTTGCGCCACTTGAACAAGCAAATGTTCTTAGATGAGTCTCCATCCAACTGAAACCAAAACATTCATCAGGAGTGTTGCCCCACTTGACGAAGCAAATGTTCTTAGATAGGTCTCCTTCCAACTGAAACCAATACATTCATCAGGAGTGTTGCCCCACTTGACGAAGCAAATGTTCTTAGATAGGTCTCCTTCCAACTGAAACCAATACATTCATCAGGAGTGTTGCGCCACTTGACCAAGCAAATGTTCGTAGATAGGTCTCCTTCAGACTGAAACCAATACATTGATCAGGAGTGTTACGCCACTTGACCAAGCAAATGTTCTTAGATGAGTCTCCTTCCAACTGAAACCAAAACATTCATCAGGAGTGTTGCGCCACTTGAACAAGCAAATGTTCTTAGATAGGTCTCCATCCAACTGAAACCAATACATTCATCAGGAGTGTTGCGCCACTTGAACAAGCAAATGTTCTTAGATAGGTCTCCATCCAACTGAAACCAATACATTCATCAGGAGTGTTGCGCCACTTGACCAAGCAAATGTTCTTAGATAGGTCTCCATCCAACCGAAACCAATACATTCATCAGGAGTGTTGCGCCACTTGAACAAGCAAATGTTCTTAGATAGGTCTCCATCCAACTGAAACCAATACATTGATCAGGAGTGTTGCGCCACTTGACCAAGCAAATGTTCTTAGATAGGTCTCCATCCAACTGAAACCAATACATTCATCAGGAGTGTTGCGCCACTTGACCAAGCAAATGTTCTTAGATAGGTCTCCTTCCAACTGAAACCAATACATTCATCAGGAGTGTTGCGCCACTTGACCAAGCAAATGTTCTTAGATTGGTCTCCTTCCAACTGAAACCAAAACATTCATCAGGAGTGTTGCGCCACTTGACCAAGCAAATGTTCTTAGATAGGTCTCCTTCCAACTGAAACCAATACATTAATCAGGAGTGTTGCGCCACTTGAAAAAGCAAATGTTCTTAGATAGGTCTCCTTCCAACTGAAACCAATACATTCATCAGGAGTGTTGCGCCACTTGAACAAGCAAATGTTCTTAGATAGGTCTCCTTCCAACTGAAACCAATACATTAATCAGGAGTGTTGCGCCACTTGAACAAGCAAATGTTCTTAGATAGGTCTCCATCCAACTGAAACCAGAACATTCATCAGGAGTGTTGCGCCACTTGACCAAGCAAATGTTCTTAGATAGGTCTCCTTCCAACTGAAACCAATACATTCATCAGGAGTGTTGCGCCACTTGACCAAGCAAATGTTCTTAGATAGGTCTCCTTCCAACTGAAACCAATACCTTGATCAGGAGTGTTGCGGCACTTGACCAAGCAAATGTTCTTAGATATAGGTCTCCTTCAGACTGAAACCAATACATTCATCAGGAGTGTTGCGCCACTTGACCAAGAAAATGTTCTTAGATAGGTCTCCTTCCAACTGAAACCAATACATTAATCAGGAGTGTTGCGCCACTTAAACAAGCAAATGTTCTTAGATAGGTCTCCTTCCAACTGAAACCAATACATTGGTCAGGAGTGTTGCGCCTCTTGACCAAGCAAATATTCTTACATAGGTCTCCTTCCAACTGAAACCAATACATTCATCAGGAGTGTTGCGCCACTTGACCAAGCTATTGTTCTTAGATAGGTCTCCTTGAACTGAAACCAATACATTGATCAGGAGTGTTGCGGCACTTGACAAAGCAAATGTTCTTGGATAGGTCTCCATCCAACTGAAACCAATACATTCATCAGGAGGGCCAGACTAGTGGTAGGACTACATCACATGCATCACGGCAGACACCATGCCTTGGGCTGCCAGACTAGTGGTAGGTCTACATCACATGCGTCACGGCAAGACACCATGCCCTGGGCTGCCAGACTAGTGGTAGGTCTACATCACATGCGTCACGGCAGACACCATGCCCTGGGCTGCCAGACTAGTGGTAGGTCTACATCACATGCGTCACGGCAAGACACCATGCCCTGGGCTGCAAGACTAGTGGTAGGTCTACATCACATGCGTCACGGCAAGACACCATGCTCTGGGCTGCCAGACTAGTAGTAGGTCTACATCACATGCGTCACGGCAAGACACCATGCCCTGGGCTGCCAGACTAGTGGTAGGTCTACATCACATGCGTCACGGCATGACACCATGCCCTGGGCTGCCAGACTAGTGGTAGGTCTACATCACATGCGTCACGGCAGGACACCATGCCCTGGGCTGCCAGACAAGTGGTAGGTCTACATCACATGCGTCACGGCATGACACCATGCCCTGGGCTGCCAGACTAGTGGTAGGTCTACATCACATGCGTCACGGCAAGACACCATGCCCTGGGCTGCCAGACTAGTGGTAGGTCTACATCACATGCGTCACGGCAACACACCATGCCCTGGGCTGCCAGACTAGTGGTAGGTCTACATCACATGCGTCACGGCAAGACACCATGCCCTGGGCTGCCAGACTAGTGGCAGGTCTACATCACATGCGTCACGGCATGACACCATGCTCTGGGCTGCCAGACTAGTGGTAGGTCTACATCACATGCGTCACGGCAAGACACCATGCCCTGGGCTGCCAGACTAGTGGTAGGTCTACATCACATGCGTCACGGCAACACACCATGCCCTGGGCTGCCAGACTAGTGGTAGGTCTACATCACATGCGTCACGGCATGACACCATGCTCTGGGCTGCCAGACTAGTGGTAGGTCTACATCACATGCGTCACGGCAAGACACCATGCCCTGGGCTGCCAGACTAGTGGTAGGTCTACATCACATGCGTCACGGCAAGACACCATGCCCTGGGCTGCCAGACTAGTGGTAGGTCTACATCACATGCGTCACGGCAAGACACCATGCCCTGGGCTGCCAGACTAGTGGTAGGTCTACATCACATGCGTCACGGCATGACACCATGCTCTGGGCTGCCAGACTAGTGGTAGGTCTACATCACATGCGTCACGGCAAGACACCATGCCCTGGGCTGCCAGACTAGTGGTAGGTCTACATCACATGCGTCACATCTAGGGACAAACTTTTCAAAAAGATAACCACGAGGCAAACGAGTGTGGCCTATGCATATTTGTTATTGTTTTGTGTTTAAGGACGAAAACCGTACCTACGCCATAGTACGACCTCGGTTGGGTGAATGGATTTTGAAGTTATAATTTGGTTTCAGCTAACTATTACTACGTATACATGGAGGTTTGAAAACGATTTCACACCGTTTTGAGTTTTCAAAACCGCATGTATACACCTCGAAAACTGGTTTGAATCGGTTAAAGTCAAACCCAATTTTCACGGGTTTGACTTGAAAACTAGTTTTCAAAACTGTCATGTATACACTCCACTGACATCGAGACATGTGACGTTCCGTACTAAGAACTAAAAACAGTTTTGAAAACGTTTTGAGGTCACTCTCATGTATACACACCACCGATTTGGTTTCACTGAAGTCAAAACTTTTTCAAAACTGCATGTATACGTAGTATATGTCTCACAACGTCGGCCTTTTTGTCGCCATATGCAAGTGTGCTTGGTACCCGGCAGCTGGTCATACGACGTCGGCCTTTTAGTGGCCATATGCAAGTGTGCTTGGTACCCGGCAGCTGGTCATACGACGTCGGCCTTTTAGTTGCCATATGCAAGTGTGCTTGGTACCCGGCAGCTGGTCATACGACGTCGGCCTTTTAGTGGCCATATGCAAGTGTGCTTGGTACCCAGCAGCTGGTCATATGACGTCGGCCTTTTAGTCGCCATAAGCAAGTGTGCTTGGTACCCGGCAGCTGGTCATATGACGTCGGCCTTTTAGTCGCCATATGCAAGTGTGCTTGGTACCCGGCAGCTGGTCATATGACGTCGGCCTTTTAGTCGCCATATGCAAGTGTGCTTGGTACCCGGCAGCTGGTCATATGACGTCGGCCTTTTAGTCGCCATATGCAAGTGTGCTTGGTACCCGGCAGCTGGTCATATGACGTCGGCCTTTTAGTCGCCATATGCAAGTGTGCTTGGTACCCGGCGTCTGGTCATATGACGTCGACCTTTTATTCGCCATATGCAAGTGTGCTTGGTACCCGGCAGCTGGTCATATGACGTCGGCCTTTTAGTCGCCATATGCAAGTGTGCTTGGTACCCGGCAGCTGGTCATATGACGTCGGCCTTTTAGTCGCCATATGCAAGTGTGCTTGGTACCCGGCAGCTGGTCATATGACGTCGGCCTTTTAGTCGCCATATGCAAGTGTGCTTGGTACCCGGCAGCTGGTCATACGACGTCGGCCTTTTAGTCACCATATGCAAGTGTGCTTGGTACCCGGCAGCTGGTCATACGACGTCGGCCTTTTAGTCGCCATATGCAAGTGTGCTTGGTACCCGGCAGCTGGTCATATGACGTCGGCCTTTTAGTCGCCATATGCAAGTGTGCTTGGTACCCGGCAGCTGGTCATACGACGTCGGCCTTTTAGTCGCCATATGCAAGTGTGCTTGGTACCCGGCAGCTGGTCATACGACGTCGGCCTTTTAGTCGCCATATGCAAGTGTGCTTGGTACCCGGCAGCTGGTCATATGACGTCGGCCTTTTAGTCGCCATATGCAAGTGTGCTTGGTACCCTGCAGCTGGTCATATGACGTCGGCCTTTTAGTCGCCATATGCAAGTGTGCTTGGTACCCGGCAGCTGGTCATATGACGTCGGCCTTTTAGTCGCCATATGCAAGTGTGCTTGGTACCCGGCAGCTGGTCATATGACGTCGGCCTTTTAGTCGCCATATGCAAGTGTGCTTGGTACCCGGCAGCTGGTCATATGACGTCGGCCTTTTAGTCGCCATATGCAAGTGTGCTTGGTACCCGGCAGCTGGTCATATGACGTCGGCCTTTTAGTGGCCATATGCAAGTGTGCTTGGTACCCGGCAGCTGGTCATATGACGTCGGCCTTTTAGTCGCCATATGCAAGTGTGCTTGGTACCCGGCAGCTGGTCATATGACGTCGGCCTTTTAGTCGCCATATGCAAGTGTGCTTGGTACCCGGCAGCTGGTCATATGACGTCGGCGTTTTAGTCGCCATATGCAAGTGTGCTTGGTACCCGGCAGCTGGTCATATGACGTCGGCCTTTTAGTCGCCATATGCAAGTGTGCTTGGTACCCGGCAGCTGGTCATATGACGTCGGCCTTTTAGTCGCCATATGCAAGTGTGCTTGGTACCCGGCAGCTGGTCATATGACGTCGGCCTTTTAGTCGCCATATGCAAGTGTGCTTGGTACCCGGCAGCTGGTCATATGACGTCGGCCTTTTAGTTGCCATATGCAAGTGTGCTTGGTACCCGGCAGCTGGTCATACGACGTCGGCCTTTTAGTCGCCATATGCAAGTGTGCTTGGTACCCGGCAGCTGGTCATATGACGTCGGCCTTTTAGTCGCCATATGCAAGTGTGCTTGGTACCCGGCAGCTGGTCATATGACGTCGGCGTTTTAGTCGCCATATGCAAGTGTGCTTGGTACCCGGCAGCTGGTCATATGACGTCGGCCTTTTAGTCGCCATATGCAAGTGTGCTTGGTACCCGGCAGCTGGTCATATGACGTCGGCCTTTTAGTCGCCATATGCAAGTGTGCTTGGTACCCGGCAGCTGGTCATATGACGTCGGCCTTTTAGTCGCCATATGCAAGTGTGCTTGGTACCCGGCAGCTGGTCATATGACGTCGGCCTTTTAGTCGCCATATGCAAGTGTGCTTGGTACCCGGCAGCTGGCCATATGACGTCGGCCTTTTAGTCGCCATATGCAAGTGTGCTTGGTACCCGGCAGCTGGTCATATGACGTCGGCCTTTTAGTCGCCATATGCAAGTGTGCTTGGTACCCGGCAGCTGGTCATATGACGTCGGCCTTTTAGTCGCCATATGCAAGTGTGCTTGGTACCCGGCAGCTGGTCATACGACGTCGGCCTTTTAGTCGCCATATGCAAGTGTGCTTGGTACCCGGCAGCTGGTCATATGACGTCGGCCTTTTAGTCGCCATATGCAAGTGTGCTTGGTACCCGGCAGCTGGTCATATGACGTCGGCCTTTTAGTCGCCATATGCAAGTGTGCTTGGTACCCGGCAGCTGGTCATATGACGTCGGCCTTTTAGTCGCCATATGCAAGTGTGCTTGGTACCCGGCAGCTGGTCATATGACGTCGGCCTTTTAGTCGCCATATGCAAGTGTGCTTGGTACCCGGCAGCTGGTCATATGACGTCGGCCTTTTAGTCGCCATATGCAAGTGTGCTTGGTACCCGGCAGCTGGTCATATGACGTCGGCCTTTTAGTCGCCATATGCAAGTGTGCTTGGTACCCGGCAGCTGGTCATATGACGTCGGCCTTTTAGTCGTCATATGCAAGTGTGCTTGGTACCCGGCAGCTGGTCATATGACGTCGGCCTTTTAGTCGCCATATGCAAGTGTGCTTGGTACCCGGCAGCTGGTCATATGACGTCGGCCTTTTAGTCACCATATGCAAGTGTGCTTGGTACCCGGCAGCTGGTCATATGACGTCGGCCTTTTAGTCACCATATGCAAGTGTGCATATACCAGCGTGCGTTATGGCCTACTTAGAAAATGCAATATCCAAATCATCGTTTTATTTCACGGGACAAGTTGTCGCAGCTCGTTTCAGAATAAGGGTCGCTGGCCCAGACGAGAGCATTGTGTGTTTTATGTATTATGACGGCGTAGGCCTACTCCTTTTTACTGTGTCGGTCTTTTAGCCGTCTGTTTTGAGAGGCAGAGCTACCCTGGACCAATTCGTCCCGGGGCTAGCCGGGTGGCCCAGGAAAGCCAAAGCCCTTAATGTCAAATTAGGGCTCGGTATTTATGGGGTATCATTCTGTTACACTTTCAAGTTTGAATTTTACTTTTGAAGTTGTCATTCATTTTTGTGTTGTTGGCCTATGTTTATATAGGCCCTAGGCCTATAAAACTAAAAATGAATGACACCTTCTTAAAATTATATTAATGTACTATGAATTATATCCGATATGTTTAAGTTTGCGAAGAATCCCAGTCCATTTAACCTCTTTAAAATTCTACAGGTAGGCCTATACATTTTATACTTTAGAACATTCGAGTTGTCATGTTGTTATGTATTATGACGACGTAGGCCTACTCCCTTTTTACTGTGTCGGTCTTTTAGCCGTCTGTTATGACAGGCAGAGCTACCCTGGACCAATTCGTCCCTGGCCTAGCCGGGTGGCCCAGGAAAGCCAACTAACATGTGTGTAATGGCGGCGAAATTGAAATTTGGAGGAACTTCGACGTCCAAATTAATAAACTATCTAAGTGTTTCGATGACTAAGAATAGTTAGAATTGTTCATAAACATTTAGGCCTTCTTAATACTGTAACGTAAAAACAGTGGGCTTTCGGTCTATTTCTTGGAAAAATGTGAGCTCAAAAAGTGTAACAGTAACCCCACAAATACCACGTCTCTATTGTTGTTTCATTTATTTACTTTCGTGTAACGAGACGAATCGAGATATTGTGTAAAAATTTGACACAAGAGTGATATGTGAACGATGAAATTGGTATTTTAAGTGAACAAACGATCTTTCTTTCTTTGACTGGACGAAGGCCAGCCAGAATGTGTTTTCCGGTCCAATGTAAAACATGTTTTGCAATACTCAACACGTCTACTTTCAAAACTAAACATGTCAAATTGAAATAATGAAAGATTGCTGAACTTACCGGATCAATAATGGCTACTTTTGCAATCGATGAAAATTTCGATACGCCTGGGTCTGGTACTAACTCTTCCCACGACAGCTTCTCGTTCTCTGCTTCTTTATCGAGTGGTTCGTCCTGTGGTGCGGCGAGTACATAGCCGCTCAAACCAATTATTATGTTCACCAATGCACCCAAAATAATTCCATAATGAAGTCCTTTTTTCCTAGACTTCATTTTTTTTTATCATCGACTCACCTTCGCGATTGATCCGGCACTGAATTTAATAATATAAAATCATAATATCGTTCCTGTTGGTTGAAACATAATCCATTTTGTTATTACCGTTATTTCCATGGCAATGAATAGCTTCACTTTTTTTTTCTTCAGAAAATCTTATTGGTCGTGAACAATGTCTTTGCACTAAACAATTCCACTGACGGGTGTATTTGAAGTCAAAGATAACTGTATCATTAAATAAGGAGGAATTAGATTGTAAAGAAACATCGGTATAAACATAGTATAAGCACGTAATACCAACGCAACAACTAGCTTGTCTGCCCACGTTTCACGTAATACTAATTTGCTAAATTGTTCTTAAAACAAAATGCGAATCAGGAGGGTGGCAAGGATCTTATAATCAAGATATTTCCACTGCAATTTAAATTTGTACAGCCTATGGATCAAGTAGACCTTGCTATGGATCAAGGTCCGCTTGATCTCCGACTAGCGGAGGCAAGGTCCACTAAATCCCCTGGCGGGGTGTCGTCGCGCATGCTGCGCGCACGCTACTGGCGATCTAGTGGACCTTGGAGCGGAGGATCCTCGAAACTTGGGAGTTCGACGAGCCTCCGCTAGGCGGAGATTGTTTGAGAAAACAAGGTCTACTTGATCTCCGCCTGGCGTAGGCCAAGGTCTACTTCGACGAGCCTCCGCTAGGCGGAGATCAAGTAGACCTTGGCGTCGGCTCGTTCTTGTACATCTTGTATGTTTCATCTAGGAGGTATTCCCACTCTCAAGGACGTTTGAGAGTGACGTCATTGTCCAATGTGGCGGCCGAGCCGGGTTAGCTGCTCAGCGTGACATTGGCGGTATCGCTGGAACGTTGATAGACGGAGAGCAAAGCTCCCCTCATAAAGTACACCGTACATATGTTTTGACTATTGGAGTAGGAGCGGAAAAACTACTTTACTAACAAAACGCGCGTCTTACTCCTCAACGTGGGGGCCCCACAGGGGGCCAAAAAAGGTGAAAAAAGGCCCAAGTTCCCCTCATAAGGTACATGATAGGTCTTGACAGCAAATGGACCGGAAATGTTAGTACAAATGGAAAATACTGAGTCAGACGGGCTGAGTGGGGGCTCTACCCAAGTCAGACGCCCTCAAAAGGGGCCCAAAAATGCCAAGGTTCTCCTCATATAGTATACATGGATGGAGTAAACGCTATTTTGTAGAGATAAGTGTCCAAAATAGGATTTCGAAGAGTAAGACGGGATATTAGGGGGCGTTTACCGATCAGACGCCATTTTACCCAATAAGGTTAGTTTTTTATTTTCAAACATGCATGCGCTTTAACACACAAAACATATCCTTAAATACCCCTATCTGTGAATATCATACATTTCAAAGATAATTTGGGTTATTGTACTGGCCAGACACAGTCGAAATGGTCCCAAAAAGGCCAGTTGTTTCATGGATGGAGTAAGCGCCATTTCTAGAGCTGTGTCCGAAATGAAAATTCGAAGAGTCAGACGGGACATCAAAGGGAGCGTTAGGCCTAAGCAACCACTATCAGACGTCCTTTTTTGCAAAAAAATATTTTTATTTGCATGCGCATTCTTTTAAATATATCCATAATAATTCCAAATTTGTTGTGGCATGCACAAAATCTCCTAGTTTATGGTATGTTGTAGCATTGCCTACAAGAAAAGCTTAAATATTCTGGACTCAATTCCACATATTAATTAACATTTTTATGGGAACACAATATTTTGCCGAGCCTTCATATTCGGAGTGTCTGTGGTATTTTTGGAACCGTAAGCTTTGTTGTTCGGGACTATAGCAATTCTATTAAGGCACATATTGTGTGCATCTGCATTCAATCGCAAGGGAAAGCTGTTGTTGGAACTGATAAAAAAATCACCTTAGTCACGTCCAGTAGTTGTTTGTGAATGAATGATTTAGCTTGAAACATTTCGAAGAATGGAGCAATCTTATCAGGTAGGTAGATTACTAAGCAGCACACAACCACACATGTTTGTAAACTATATGTATTAGTTGACATTATTTTGTTGAATTTTGTTTGTCTCGTAAGTGAACTAACTTGACGTGTCCGAGTTTAGAAGACTGCATACTTGTACTCCTTGTACTTGTCAACTTCACTCGCAACCTCGCGCGATCTCTGACGTGTAAAGAAGTAACTAACAAGTAGCCGCCTTCTTGATTGCCTCGAACTCCTATTTAGCGGGCGGTGAATCAGCTGATCCAGTTCAGTGACACTTGTTGAAAGTAAACAATTTGTTTATGATGAAACTGTATATTCAAAACGTCAGACGTAGAAGAACGTTACGGCGAAAAATAATTATGATAATGCGTAAAAGATTACGTGATAAAGTAGGTCTAAGGGTATTGTGGAACAAAATGTTATTTAAAAGTGAGGTTACAGTGCGTTGTTTGCGGCCGCCATGACTGTTCAAGTACTCAAGTTGAGTGCGCGAGCACGAATGATCTGTGTTCTCGCAGTCTCGCCATCGTCTACTTGCAAATTCTAATTCAGACACTTGAAATGACGTCATTTCCGTACTTTTCACAAGGTCAAGTCCGAACTTGGTAAGAAGTATGCATTTTTCGATGAATTCAGACACGTCCTGAATCATTCATGATCACACAGAACCCCTAAGCTCTACCATTGTTTCACAACATAACGGTATGTAGAGCCAACAAAAAAAATAAAATCCACTAATGAAATGGGTGGGTGCTAGAAGATGGAAAGTACAAACAAAAGTGGAACGGAAAATCCGATCAACTTGAAATTTGGACCGTCCACAAGCCTCGATGTGGATTGAAGGTGTATAGTTTTGAGGCAAAATCGTTTGAAAAGTTACAAAGTTACACCATAGTTACTGCAAAATATTTTTCTGAAACAAAATGGCGGCAAAATGTGAGATACCCATATTTTTTTACAAATTTTTCCGGTCACGAATATGTTAATGTAATGGTGATCTGATAAGTATTTACACGAAAGTTACTCGAAAATATTTTTCTAAAACGCAGTAACGGCAAAATGTGAGGTGGCTATCTTATAGAAACTTTTTGTCCGGTCACGAATATACTAATGTAAACGCGATCCGATACGTATTAGAGGCAGAAATAACATTTCTATTGCTGTCAATAAGTGTTAGTAACGGTGGCGGACCGTGTTGAAAACATGACCACGAAAATTCTTAGCAACGCACATTGCACTGCATACAACAATGTCAGAAAGTATAATAGCCATGGAAATAAGAACAATTTTTGCAATGCGCATTCTTGAATTGTTGTTAATTGTTGTTCGTATTAGCATTGAAAACTTTTCGCCAGAGAGTTCGTAGATATTGACGCACTCGCTTATCAACGCGTCAAACAGAGCGTTTTCCTAGTTAATATAATGCATTTCCACTTGATTTTATTTTATTTGATTTCTCAATTATTTTTTCTTGTTCTTGATTTTTTTTAGTACAGTAGTTTGTTGTGTTTTTGTTGGTATTGTTATTTATGATTTCATTATTGTTTGCATACTCTAGTTTTATTTAAGGCCCTCCTTTGTAAATCAGTTGTTAAGCGAGCGAAGCGAGCATCTCCACGAGACTCTTATGGCACTTCTTTCTGTTTTTTTTTTGTCTTTATGTCTGTCGATAGCGGTCAAACGGAAAGTCCGATCAACTTGAAATTTGGACCATCCACAAGCCTCGATGTGGATTGAAGGTGTAAGGTTTGAAGGCAAAATCGTTCGAAAAGTTAAAAAGTTACACCATAGTTACTGCAAAATATTTTTCTGAAACAAAATGACGGCAAAATGTGAGATAGCCATATTTTTCTAAAGCTTTTTCCGGTTATTAATATGTTCATTTTATGGCGATATAATCAATATTGGCAAAGTTACACAACACATACTCGAAAATATATTTCTGAAACACAGTAACAGCAAAATGTGAGGTGGCTATCTTATAGTAAACTTTTGTCCGGTCACGAATATTTTAATGTAAACGCAATATAATACGTGTTAGAGGCAGAAATTACATTTCAAATGCTGTCAATAACTGTTAGTAACGGTGGCGGACCGCGGTGAAAACACTAGACAGAATGACAAAGAAAATTCACAGCAACGCACATTGCATTGCATCCAACAATGTCGGTTAGTATAAAAGCGATGGAAATTAGGAAAAATTTTGCAATGTGCATTCTTGAATTGTTGTTAATTGTTGTTTTTATTAGCTTTGAGATCTTTTCGCCAGAACGTTCGTAGATATGGACGCGCTCGCTTATCAACGCGTCAAACAGAGCGTTTTCCTAGTTATAACTAAATAGGATAGACATTAAATAAATAAATTAATACATTTCTTTATATGATGTCATTAATATTGCTATAATTTAAACGTAAGGTACAGGTTGTTTTATATTCCATGATAATAATCATTAATACAAATTACAATTTCTATTATACGTTTGATGAACAATTACCAGTAAGCGATATACTTCACATAATATGTCTAATAATAATCATACTACTAATTACTAATTTTCATTAGAGTGTTTTACACTTACGTCGACCATGTTTTCTAATTCACTTGTACTTCTACATGTCAGTTTATCATAATGTTATCAGTCGTTTGGACGTTTGGATGGAGGCAATAAGGCTCTATTTTCCTTTTGCTTATTATTCTCGACCGGACAGAGTTATAGAGTACAGAGGTGATGGATGTGTTGCAGAATTCAGAACGTTTGGAAAAGAATTAAATGACCCGAAGGCAGAATGAATTTAAAGTGATAGTACGAAATTAATAGAAGAGGTTGGATGAGCAACCACTAGGAATAAACTTGAGAAGTGCAGAAAGGGTCCTGGGAATGAATAGAGTTACACCTTCACCCGTCTTTTCTTGGCAAAGAGTGAATGTTAAGGCGGCGTTCACAAGCCTTTGGGTTGGAAGGCCTGAATTCATGGGAATAGATGCTAGCGACTGGACGGAGAAATCTGTCGTGAGGGTTGGGCATAAAGTCCAACTATAACCTCACGAGGGGCTTTGGGTGTTGGGTTGGCGCGACCATGACGACGATGACGCCGACTATAATGACTATGACGAAGACTCTGATGGTTATGACTATATGACCATGACGACGATGACGCCGACTATAATGACTATGACGAAGACTCTGATGGTTATGACTATATGACCATGACGACGATGACCCCGACTATAATGACTATGACGACGACTCTAATGGTTATGACTATACGACCATGACCCCGATGACCCCGACTATAATGACTATGACGAAGACTCTGATGGTTATGACTATATCACCATGACGACGATGACCCCGACTATAATGACTATGACGAAGACTCTGATGGTTATGACTATATGACCATGACCCCGATGACCCCGACTATAATGACTATGACGAAGACTCTGATGGTTATGACTATATCACCATGACGACGATGACCCCGACTATAATGACTATGACGACGACTCTAATGGTTATGACTATACGACCATGACCCCGATGACCCCGACTATAATGACTATGACGAAGACTCTGATGGTTATGACTATATGACCATGACGACGATGACGCCGACTATAATGACTATGACGAAGACTCTGATGGTTATGACTATATGACCATGACGACGATGACCCCGACTATAATGACTATGACGAAGACTCTGATGGTTATGACTATATGACCATGACGACGATGACCCCGACTATAATGACTATGACGAAGACTCTGATGGTTATGACTATACGACCATGACGACGATGACGCCGACTATAATGACTATGACGAAGACTCTGATGGTTATGACTATATGACCATGACGACGATGACCCCGACTATAATGACTATGACGAAGACTCTGATGGTTATGACTATATGACCATGACGAGGATGACGCCGACTATAATGACTATGACGAAGACTGATGGTTATGACTATACGACCATGACGACGATGACGCCGACTATAATGACTATGACGAAGACAAATAGTTATGACTATACGACCATGACGACGATGACGCCGACTATAATGACTATGACGAAGACTCTGATGGTTATGACTATATGACCATGACGACGATGACCCCGACTATAATGACTATGACGAAGACTCTGATGGTTATGACTATATGACCATGACGACGATGACGCCGACTATAATGACTATGACGAAGACTCTGATGGTTATGACTATATGACCATGACGAGGATGACGCCGACTATAATGACTATGACGAAGACTGATAGATATGACTATACGACCATGACGACGATGACGCCGACTATAATGACTATGACGAAGACAAATAGTTATGACTATACGACCATGACGACGATGACCCCGACTATAATGACTATGACGAAGACTCTGATGGTTATGACTATATGACCATGACGACGATGACGCCGACTATAATGACTATGACGAAGACTCTGATGGTTATGACTATATGACCATGACGAGGATGACGCCGACTATAATGACTATGACGAAGACTCTGATGGTTATGACTATATGACCATGACGACGATGACGCCGACTATAATGACTATGACGAAGACTCTGATGGTTATGACTATATGACCATGACGAGGATGACCGCGACTATAATGACTATGACGAAGACTCTGATGGTTATGACTATATGACCATGACGACGATGACGCCGACTATAATGACTATGACGAAGACTCTGATGGTTATGACTATACGACCATGACGAGGATGACCCCGACTATAATGACTATGACGAAGACTCTGATGGTTATGACTATATGACCATGACGTAGATGACGCCGACTATAATGACTATGACGAAGACTCTGATGGTTATGACTATACGACCATGACGAGGATGACGCCGACTATAATGACTATGACGAAGACTCTGATGGTTATAACTATATGACCATGACGAGGATGACCCCGACTATAATGACTATGACGAAGACTCTGATGGTTATGACTATATGACCATGACGAGGATGACCCCGACTATAATGACTATGACGAAGACTCTGATGGTTATGACTATATGACCATGACGACGATGACCTGGACCATTATTACTATATTATGACTATGATGTCGATGTGATTGTGACGACGACTATGATGGTTATGACTGTTAATGATAATGACGACGATGATGACTATGACGACGAGTATAATGGTTATGACTGTATATGACCATGACGTCGATGTTGACTATGACGACGTCTTTTTTTGTTATGACTGTATATGACCATGACGGCGATGTGACTGTGACGACGACTATGATGGTTATGACTGTATATGACCATGTCGACGATGTTGACTATGACGACGACTATGATGGTTATGACTGTTAATGACTTTGACGACGTGGATGACTATGACGACGTTATGATGGTTATGACTGTATATGACCATGTCGACGATGTTGACTATGACGACGACTATAATTGTTATGACTGTATATGACCATGACGATGATTTGACCACGACGACGACTGTGATTGTTATGACTGTATATGACCATGACGACGATGTGACTATGACGACGACTATTGTTATGACTGTATATGACCATGACGATGATGTGACCACGACGACGACTGTGATTGTTATGACTGTATATGACCATGACGACGATGTGACTATGACGACGGCTATGATGGTTATGACTGTATATTACCATGACGACGATGTGACTATGACAGCGACTATGATGGTTATGACTGTATATGACCATGTCGACGATGTTGACTATGACGACGACTATGATGGTTATGGTTGTGTATGACCATGACGACGATGTGACTATTACGACGACTATGATGGTTGACTGTATATGACCATGTCGACGATGTGACTATGACGCCGAGTATAATGGTTATGACTGTATATGGCTATGACGACCATGTTGACTATGACGACGAATATAATGGTTATGACAGTATATGACCATGTTGACGATGTGACTATGACGACGACTATGATGGTTGACTGTATATGACCATGACGACGATGTGACTTTTATGACGACTATGATGGTTATGACTGTATATAACCATGTCGACGATGTGACTATGACGACGACTATGATGGTTGACTGTATATGACCATGACGACGATGTGACTTTTATGACGACTATGATGGTTATGACTGTATATGACCATGACGACGATGTGACTATGACGACGACTATGATGGTTGACTGTATATGACCATGACGACGATGTGACTATTACGACGACTATGATGGTTGACTGTATATGACCATGACGACGATGTGACTATTACGACGACTATAATGGTTGACTGTATATGACCATGACGATGAAGTGACTATTACGACGACTATGATGGTTATGACTGTATATGACCATGACGACGATGTGACTATGACGACGACTATGATGGTTGACTGTATATGACCATGATGACAATGTGACTATTACGACGACTTTGATGGTTATGACTGTATATGACCATGACGACGATGTGACTATTACGACGACTATGATGGTTGACTGTATATGACCATGACGACGATGTGACTAGGACGACGACTATGATGGTTGACTATATATGACCATGACGATGATTTGACTATTACGACGACTATGATAATTGACTGTATATGACCATGACGTCGATGTGACTATTACGACGACTATGATGGTTATGACTGTATATGACCATGACGACGATGTGACTATGACGACGACTATGATGGTTATGACTGTATATGACCATGACGATTATGTGACTATGACGACGACTATGATGGTTAAGACTGTATATGACCATGACGACGATGTGACTATGACGACGACTATGATGGTTGACTGTATATGTCAGAAGACTATGATGACCATGACGACCACTATGATGGTTAAGACTGTATATGACCATGACGACAATGTGACTATGACGACAATTATAATGGGTATGACTGTGTATGACCATGACGACGATGTGACTATGACGACGACTATGATGGTTATGGTTGTGTATGACCATGACGACGATGTGACTATGACGACGACTATGATGGTTGACTGTATATGACCATGACGACGATGTGACTATTACGACGACTATGATGGTTGACTGTATATGACCATGACGACGATGTTTTATTACGACGACTATGATGGTTGACTGTATATGACCATGACGACGATGTGACTATTACGACGACTATGATGGTTGACTGTATATGACCATGACGACGATGTGACTTTGACGACGACTATGATGGTTAAGACTGTATATGACCATGACGACGATGTGACTATGACGACGATTATAATGGGTATGACTGTGTATGACCATGACGACGATGTGACTATGACGACGACTATGATGGTTATGGTTGTGTATATGACCATGACGCCGACGCCGTAGCGTCGTGTCAGCGCGCGCGCGTGAGTCTCTAAATAGCGCGCGTCAGGTGTTGAGGCACGGAGAGCTCAGTCCGCGCTCGACCGCGGTTCCACTCAGACTCCCCGCGTGTGTCCGTGTGTTCGTGTGTTCGTGTGTTCGTGTGTTCGCTGACATGGCTGGCCCATCCGGCGTCCTCGCACTTCTCCTCTGCATCGGTGAGTCTACTCAAACCTTAGTTTTCTTTTATTATTTTCATATTGAATTCCGCCTATTTGAGGTTTGCCGACCTTAACTTCCTTTATGTGAATCTTTTAATATTAAAAGAACGTTTTGATGCAGCTAAAATAAAAACTATGATGCGAGCAACAAAAGGGGTGATTAGCAATTTTGTTTATTGATGACGTTGAGACTACTTCAAGTTGTTGAAAAGTGATTTATACCCCAGATTCAGTTTAGGGTGAGCTACACAATGAATTTTAAAACTTTCAATTTTAAAAATGTGTCCAATTTATTAATAAATTACTCATTTAATTAATTACAGAAATTACGATCGTAAGTTACAATATTTGAAAATTTTCACAAATTATACTAAACAATCACTTTTCTAAAGTCTTGAAGCGTTCTTAAGATACCAATAACACACCATTAATATTGATTGGTTAAATATTGCGAGATACCCATTACCCATTTAGGGTAATCGTTGGGTGAGTGTGATGCTGCGATGCGAAGATTTACCCATTACCCATTTAGGGTAAACGTTGTGTGAGTGTGATGCTGCGATGCGAAGATTTACCCATTACCCATTTAGGGTAATCGTTGGGTGAGTGTGATGCTGCGATACGAAGGAGTTACTCATTTACCCATTTAGGGTAATCGTTAGGTGAGTGTGATGCTGCGATACGAAGGAGTTACCCATTACCCATTTAGGGTAATCTCGGGGTGAGTGTGATGCTGCGATACGAAGGAGTTACCCATTACCCATTTAGGGTAATCGTTGGGTGAGTGTGATGCTGCGATGCGAAGATTTACCCATTACCCATTTAGGGTAAAGGTTGTGTGAGTGTGATGCTGCGATGCGAAGATTTACCCATTACCCATTTAGGGTAATCGTTGGGTGGTTATGATGCTGCGATGCGAAGTCCAAAACACTCATTTTCACCGGTGTATGACGAAGCGTGTAAACAGAAAACTATATAATACTTTGTTATGTCTAGAGAATGAAATAATAATTTCTTGCTAGTTCCCTTACTTTATTTAATCACAGCCTTTTTACAACGCTTATATTAACTTGCCTTGTTTGTCTGGACGGAATCTTTGAATCGATATTCCACCTACTTTTAGATGTCCCATCAATCTGAAATTTTTTACACAGACGTATTCCTGTGACAATACATGAATCAACTGTCATATTTACTAAATTGTCAATTAATTCATCATAATTAATTAATTAATGTTTTATATGAAAATCGATGTTTATATTCAACCTACTTCGAAATGTCCGATCAAGCTGAAATTGTTTACACAGACGTATTCTTAATGACAATACATGAATCAACTGTCATATTTACTGAATTGTAAATTAATTCATCATAATTAATTAATTAATGTTTTATATGGAAATCGATGTTTTATCCACTTCCCACCGCCAAATTGAGTTAAACGTTTTCACACAGACGTATTCTTAATAACAATACACGAATCAATTGTCATATTTACTAAATAATTAATTGATTCATCATGATTAATTAATTGATGTTTTATATGGGAATCGATATTTCACCCACTTTCCAAGGTTGAATTGAGCTGAAAGTTTTCACACAGACGTATTCTTATGACAATACATGAATCAATTGTCGTATTTACTAAATAATCAATTAAGCCATCATAATTAATTAATTGATGTTTTATATGGGAATCGATATTTCACCCACTTCCGAACGTCAAATTGAGCTAAAAGTTTTCACACAGACGTATTCTTAATGGCAACACACGAATCAATTGTCATATTTACTAAATATTCAATTAATTCATCATAATTAATTAATTTTTTATATGGGAATCGATGTTTAACCCACTTCCGAACGTCGAATTGAGCTGAAAGTTTTCTCACAGACGTATTCTTAATGACAATACACGAATCAATTGTCATATTTACTAAAAATAGTCAATTAATTCATCATAATTAATTAATGTTTTATATGGGAATCGATGTTTCACCCACTTCCCAACGTCGAATCGAGTTGAAAGTTTTCACACAGACGTATTCTTAATAACAATACATGAATCAATTGTCATATTTTCTAAATAATCAATTAAGCCATCATAATTTATTAATTGATGTTTTATATGGGAATCGATAAAACACCCACTTTCGAACGTCGAATTGAGCTGAAAGTTTTCACACAGACGTATTCTTAATGACAATACATGAATCAATTGTCATATTTACTAAAAAAAACCATCATAATTAATTAATCGATATTCGATATATATTCGATTGCAAGATTCTTTAAGACTAAAAAGTATTAAATAATATTAAATGATTTTTTTTTTTTTTTTTAACAACGCTTATATTTAAATGCTCTCAAAAGTAAAAAATAAATTTTCGCCCAACAAATGTTTACCTCACTCGGAAAATAAAAGCGTTGGGCGCTTTCGGTATTGACATAGATTGCAGTATTCTGCTGTTTTTGCAGGGAAAGCGCCCAACGCTTTTATTTTCCGAGTGAGGCAAAAATATGTTGGGCGAAAATTTATTTTTTACTTTTTAGTGTATTTAAATATAAGCGTTGTTTATAAAAAAAATATAATTTTTTCATGTAATATTATTAAAATACAATTCACTTGGCCATTCCAATCATGACACTAATCTTTTTTCATTGTTGTTACATTCTTGAAAAGAAAAGACAAAAAAGCATTCACCGCCATCCAAGCGTAGACCACCGCAACACTCCACCGCCTTAGTGACTACTCCACTGCATCACTCAACCGTCCCACCATTCCACTGCCCCTGTGACGGTTGCAAGGGAGTGCAACCTAACACCATCCAAGCGTAGACCACCGCAACACTCCACCGCCTTAGTGACTACTCCACTGCATCACTCAACCGTCCCACCATTCCACTGCCCCTGTGACGGTTGCAAGGGAGTGCAACCTAACACCATCCAAGCGTAGACCACCGCAACACTCCACCGCCTTAGTGACTACTCCACTGCATCACTCAACCGTCCCACCATTCCACTGCCCCTGTGACGGTTGCAAGGGAGTGCAACCTAACACCATCCAAGCGTAGACCACCGCAACACTCCACCGCCTTAGTGACTACTCCACTGCATCACTCAACCGTCCCACCATTCCACTGCCCCTGTGACGGTTGCAAGGGAGTGCAACCTAACACCATCCAAGCGTAGACCACCGCAACACTCCACCGCCTTAGTGACTACTCCACTGCATCACTCAACCGTCCCACCAATCCACTGCCCCTGTGACGGTTGCAAGGGAGTGCAACCTAACAACTTTGTCCACACTTCAACGCATAAGCGAAGACGTAATGACGCAATACATAGAAACACGAGCCTTCAACAATTACATTAGTATCGTGAATGTGAACTTAATGTTGTGGGCATTAGCTGTTCAAAAGAAATTTCAACATTTTTTTATTTTGTATTTAATTTGTTATCCAAGAAAATGTATTCTATACAGTTATAAAATTGATTTACAAAGAAGGACAATAATTGATTAACAAGGGCCGGAGCATTAAATGTTTTATAAGACACCTTCCTTAAGACTGGTCCACACAGATTTTTAAGACATACGATTTAAGGTTTAACGCGTAGTCATAAAGTTGGATCATAGGAAATTCACACAAAGTTTTAGTTTTAAGACGTTGTTTTCATTGTTGTTTACAACCTTATGCATTATGTCTTCAAAATCTGTGTGGTACGGCCTTTATCATACCTCTAGAAGGTTATATCTTCATCAGTCTATTCTCTACGAACAAAACGGGATGAACAGCTTTTCAATTAATTCAACGAAAAATTAAAAGAATATCATAACAATTTCCTAATTTTGTTATGCTAATAATATGTTACAGAAGCAAAAATCAGAAACAATGTTAGTACATAACTTACATTACCCGGTTGGTATTGGATTCATGATAGTATTATTGCAAACATCACAGCAGCAAATATCACATTAAACAATGTTGTACATAACTTACATTACCCGGTACGTATTGGATTCATGATAGTATTATTGCAAACATCACAGCATCAAATATCACATTAAACAATGTTGTACATAACTTACATTACCCGGTACGTATTGGATTCATGATAGTATTATTGCAAACGTCACAGCAGCAAATATCACATTAAACAATGTAGGTACATAACTAACATAACCCGGTACGTATTGGATTCATGATAGTATTATTGCAAACATCACAGCATCAAATATCACATTAAACAATGTAACTACATAACTTACATTACCCGGTTCGTATTGGATTCATGATAGTATTATTGCAAACAACACAGCAGCAAATATCACATTAAACAATGTAGGTACATAACTTACATTACCCGGTACGTATTGGATTCATGATAGTATTATTGCAAACGTCACAGCAGCAAATATCACATTAAACAATGTAGGTACATAACTTACATTACCCGGTACGTATTGGATTCATGATAGTATTATTGCAAACGTCACAGCAGCAAATATCACATTAAACAATGTAGGTACATAACTAACATAACCCGGTACGTATTGGATTCATGATAGTATTATTGCAAACATCACAGCAGCAAATATCACATTAAACAATGTTGGTACATAACTTACATTACCCGGTACGTATTGGATTCATGATAGTATTATTGCAAACAACACAGCAGCAAATATCACATTAAACAATGTAGGTACATAACTTACATTACCCGGTACGTATTGGATTCATGATAGTATTATTGCAAACATCACAGCATCAAATATCACATTAAACAATGTTGGTACATAACTTACATTACCCGGTACGTATTGGATTCATGATAGTATTATTGCAAACATCACAGCAGCAAATATCACATTAAACAATGTAGGTACATAACTTACATTACCCGGTACGTATTGGATTCATGATAGTATTATTGCAAACATCACAGCATCAAATATCACATTAAACAATGAAGGTACATAACTTACATTACCCGGTACGTATTGGATTCATGATAGTATTATTGCAAACGTCAACGCAGCAAATATCACATTAAACAATGTAGGTACATAACTTACATTACCCGGTACGTATTGGATTCATGATAGTATTATTGCAAACATCACAGCATCAAATATCACATTAAACAATGAAGGTACATAACTTACATTACCCGGTACGTATTGGATTCATGATAGTATTATTGCAAACGTCACAGCAGCAAATATCACATTAAACAATGTAGGTACATAACTTACATTACCCGGTACGTATTGGATTCATGATAGTATTATTGCAAACATCACAGCAGCAAATATCACATTAAACAATGAAGGTACATAACTTACATTACCCGGTACGTATTGGATTCATGATAGTATTATTGCAAACATCACAGCAGCAAATATCACATTAAACAATGAAGGTACATAACTTACATTACCCGGTACGTATTGGATTCATGATAGTATTATTGCAAACATCACAGCAGCAAATATCACATTAAACAATGTTGTACATAACTTACATTACCCGGTACGTATTGGATTCATGATAGTATTATTGCAAACGTCACAGCAGCAAATATCACATTAAACAATGAAGGTACATAACTTACATTACCCGGTACGTATTGGATTCATGATAGTATTATTGCAAACATCACAGCAGCAAATATCACATTAAACAATGTTGTACATAACTTACATTACCCGGTACGTATTGGATTCATGATAGTATTATTGCAAACATCACAGCAGCAAATATCACATTAAACAATGAAGGTACATAACTTACATTACCCGGTACGTATTGGATTCATGATAGTATTATTGCAAACGTCACAGCAGCAAATATCACATTAAACAATGAAGGTACATAACTTACATTACCCGGTACGTATTGGATTCATGATAGTATTATTGCAAACATCACAGCATCAAATATCACATTAAACAATGTAGGTACATAACTTACATTACCCGGTACGTATTGGATTCATGATAGTATTATTGCAAACATCACAGCAGCAAATATCACATTAAACAATGTTGTACATAACTTACATTACCCGGTACGTATTGGATTCATGATAGTATTATTGCAAACGTCACAGCAGCAAATATCACTTTAAACAATGTTAGTACATAACTTACATAACCCGGTACGTATTGGATTCATGATAGTATTATTGCAAACGTCACAGCAGCAAATATCACATTAAACAATGTTGTACATAACTTACATTACCCGGTACGTATTGGATTCATGATAGTATTATTGCAAACATCACAGCATCAAATATCACATTCAACAATGTTAGTACATAACTTACATTACCCGGTACGTATTGGATTCATGATAGTATTATTGCAAACATCACAGCAGCAAATATCACTTTAAACAATGTTAGTACATAACTTACATAACCCGGTACGTATTGGATTCATGATAGTATTATTGCAAACAACACAGCAGCAAATATCACTTTAAACAATGTTGGTACATAACTTACATTACCCGGTACGTATTGGATTCATGATAGTATTATTGCAAACAACACAGCAGCAAATATCACATTAAACAATGTAGGTACATAACTTACATTACCCGGTACGTATTGGATTCATGATAGTATTATTGCAAACGTCACAACAGCAAATATCACATTAAACAATGAAGGTACATAACTTACATTACCCGGTACGTATTGGATTCATGATAGTATTATTGCAAACAACACAGCATCAAATATCACATTAAACAATGTAGGTACATAACTTACATTACCCGGTACGTATTGGATTCATGATAGTATTATTGCAAACAACACAGCAGCAAATATCACATTAAACAATGTAGGTACATAACTTACATTACCCGGTACGTATTGGATTCATGATAGTATTATTGCAAACATCACAGCAGCAAATATCACATTAAACAATGTAGGTACATAACTTACATTACCCGGTACGTATTGGATTCATGATAGTATTATTGCAAACATCACAGCAGCAAATATCACATTAAACAATGTAGGTACATAACTTACATTACCCGGTACGTATTGGATTCATGATAGTATTATTGCAAACATCCACGCAGCAAATATCACATTAAACAATGTAGGTACATAACTTACATTACCCGGTACGTATTGGATTCATGATAGTATTATTGCAAACATCACAGCAGCAAATATCACATTAAACAATGTTGGTACATAACTTACATTACCCGGTACGTATTGGATTCATGATAGTATTATTGCAAACATCACAGCAGCAAATATCACATCAAACAATGTAGGTACATAACTTACATTACCCGGTACGTATTGGATTCATGATAGTATTATTGCAAACGTCAACGCAGCAAATATCAGAAACAATGTAGGTACAAAACTTACATTACCCGGTACGTATCGGATTCATAATAGTATTATTGCAAACGTCACATTAAAGTGCAGCAGGAGCCACGTATCAAACCACGTGTCCAACCACGTGTCCAACCACGTGTCCAACCACGTGTTCATCCACGTGTATAACAATAAAACACAAAAAAGGCTCGGTTAAATATTTAGAGGACTACTAACTTGTTTTTACCACGGCAACAACCAATGCAAAGCCTGGAGAGCAGTGATTGAGACTCTGAGGCTTCGAGTAGGGAAACAGCGTCTATACTGTTCTGCGGCACTGCAGCCTTGATGCACTTTCTCGCTTCACTGGGTAAACACAGCACGGCCGCTGTGTTCGACCCAGGGTCACACCAAGCTACGTATATCCCCTGGCGGGGGCTCGTCGAACTATAAGTAAATCTTTATAGACACAGGTTGAATCTTGAGTTTAGAAAACTCTTAACAGATTCCTTAACTTACATTTACAATCAAGAATTGTAATTATGTCCACTTATATACTGAGTACTAATAAAGAATAAAAACAAAGTAGAAATAAAGGAAGATATCGGAAATCAATGTAGCTCGCAACACTAAAAGTAACAAAATGACTGCGTTATAGCAGAGTCGATGAACAAGTTCTCCCTATGGAAAACGTTTTCAGTGACTACGAAATTTGTAGGCGCTGCCACATTAAAATTTGACGCCATTAAAGACATGTTGCTTACTTACATGGTATACTTGATCTCCGCCCAACGGGGGCTTGAATCTCCCAAGTTGAAAATAAACATGCACTTCCTTTAAAGTTGATCTTGGGAGTTCGACGAGCCTCCGCTAGTCGGAGATCAAGTAGACCTTGGCAAATTAATGCCACTTGAAAAAAATAACACAGGCAACTTCGTGATCTCTTCAAGCAACGGTCTCATGGCGGCCACACCAACAACCAACACTGTGCTCAATGTATAATGATCACACTATTAGGAATGTGTCATGATTACAAACTTGAGACTAGTTCCACAAATATGTAAAATGGACCAATACTTACAAAACGAAGATTACATATTAATATATCCGTAGCAGTCATACCAATTTCTCTTTTCACATATTTTCTTATTGATGGATAGCAAGAGGATATAACCATTGCACGCAATATGTAACAAACACAGCAAACCCAAAAGCGAAACAAAAACTTGACTTTCCAAATGAAACCAGACCAAAATGATTAACCGGTTGTAAATCATTTAAAGATTCCTACTCCTATCAGTTTTTAACGCTTTAAAGTGTTTGCATGCTTTACGGTTACGGTCCCTAGCCTACCAACTTGTTGGTAAAGAGGTTAATAGTAATAATTGGCTAAGAAAACAGGGCACTATGTATACCATTGCAGGGCAAATACAGGATAACAGAGCTGCTACGCCGATTACTCTGTCTACACTCAGAATGGATAACGACGTTTATACCGTTTCCTCGCGAGCCGACCAACTCAGATTAGAGCCTCACTACCCGGATCTCCAGCTAACTGTGTCGCCAGTAGAAACACAGAGCCTGCTACTGCGAGGTTACTGTATAGATAGTGTGAGAGAGCCGACCAACTCAGATTAGAGCCTCACTACCAGGATCTCCAGCTAACTGTGTCGCCAGTAGAAACACAGAGCCAGCTACTGCGAGGTTACTGTATAGATAGTGTGAGAGAGCCGACCAACTCAGATTAGAGCCTCACTACCAGGATCTCCAGCTAACTGTGTCGCCAGTAGAAACACAGAGCCTGCTACTGCGAGGTTACTGTATAGATAGTGTGAGAGAGCCGACCAACTCAGATTAGAGCCCCACTACCAGGATCTCCAGCTAACTGTGTCGCCAGTAGAAACACAGAGCCTGCTACTGCGAGGTTACTGTATAGATAGTGTGAGAGAGCCGACCAACTCAGATTAGAGCCTCACTACCAGGATCTCCAGCTAACTGTGTCGCCAGTAGAAACACAGAGCCTGCTACTGCGAGGTTACTGTATAGATAGTGTGAGAGAGCCGACCAACTCAGATAAGAGCCTCACTACCAGGATCTCCAGCTAACTGTGTCGCCAGTAGAAACACAGAGCCTGCTACTGCGAGGTTACTGTATAGATAGTGTGAGAGAGCCGACCAACTCAGATTAGAGCCTCACTACCAGGATCTCCAGCTAACTGTGTCGCCAGTAGAAACACAGAGCCAGCTACTGCGAGGTTACTGTATAGATAGTGTGAGAGAGCCGACCAACTCAGATTAGAGCCTCACTACCAGGATCTCCAGCTAACTGTGTCGCCAGTAGAAACACAGAGCCAGCTACTGCGAGGTTACTGTATAGATAGTGTGAGAGAGCCGACCAACTCAGATTAGAGCCTCACTACCAGGATCTCCAGCTAACTGTGTCGCCAGTAGAAACACAGAGCCAGCTACTGCGAGGTTACTGTATAGATAGTGTGAGAGAGCCGACCAACTCAGATTAGAGCCTCACTACCAGGATCTCCAGCTAACTGTGTCGCCAGTAGAAACACAGAGCCAGCTACTGCGAGGTTACTGTATAGATAGTGTGAGAGAGCCGACCAACTCAGATTAGAGCCTCACTACCAGGATCTCCAGCTAACTGTGTCGCCAGTAGAAACACAGAGCCAGCTACTGCGAGGTTACTGTATAGATAGTGTGAGAGAGCCGACCAACTCAGATTAGAGCCTCACTACCAGGATCTCCAGCTAACTGTGTCGCCAGTAGAAACACAGAGCCTGCTACTGCGAGGTTACTGTATAGATAGTGTGAGAGAGCCGACCAACTCAGATTAGAGCCTCACTACCAGGATCTCCAGCTAACTGTGTCGCCAGTAGAAACACAGAGCCAGCTACTGCGAGGTTACTGTATAGATAGTGTGAGAGAGCCGACCAACTCAGATTAGAGCCTCACTACCAGGATCTCCAGCTAACTGTGTCGCCAGTAGAAACACAGAGCCAGCTACTGCGAGGTTACTGTATAGATAGTGTGAGAGAGCCGACCAACTCAGATTAGAGCCTCACTACCAGGATCTCCAGCTAACTGTGTCGCCAGTAGAAACACAGAGCCAGCTACTGCGAGGTTACTGTATAGATAGTGTGAGAGAGCCGACCAACTCAGATTAGAGCCTCACTACCAGGATCTCCAGCTAACTGTGTCGCCAGTAGAAACACAGAGCCAGCTACTGCGAGGTTACTGTATAGATAGTGTGAGAGAGCCGACCAACTCAGATTAGAGCCTCACTACCAGGATCTCCAGCTAACTGTGTCGCCAGTAGAAACACAGAGCCAGCTACTGCGAGGTTACTGTATAGATAGTGTGAGAGAGCCGACCAACTCAGATTAGAGCCTCACTACCAGGATCTCCAGCTAACTGTGTCGCCAGTAGAAACACAGAGCCAGCTACTGCGAGGTTACTGTATAGATAGTGTGAGAGAGCCGACCAACTCAGATTAGAGCCTCACTACCAGGATCTCCAGCTAACTGTGTCGCCAGTAGAAACACAGAGCCAGCTACTGCGAGGTTACTGTATAGATAGTGTGAGAGAGCCGACCAACTCAGATTAGAGCCTCACTACCAGGATCTCCAGCTAACTGTGTCGCCAGTAGAAACACAGAGCCAGCTACTGCGAGGTTACTGTATAGATAGTGTGAGAGAGCCGACCAACTCAGATTAGAGCCTCACTACCAGGATCTCCAGCTAACTGTGTCGCCAGTAGAAACACAGAGCCTGCTACTGCGAGGTTACTGTATAGATAGTGTGAGAGAGCCGACCAACTCAGATTAGAGCCTCACTACCAGGATCTCCAGCTAACTGTGTCGCCAGTAGAAACACAGAGCCTGCTACTGCGAGGTTACTGTATAGATAGTGTGAGAGAGCCGACCAACTCAGATTAGAGCCTCACTACCAGGATCTCCAGCTAACTGTGTCGCCAGTAGAAACACAGAGCCAGCTACTGCGAGGTTACTGTATAGATAGTGTGAGAGAGCCGACCAACTCAGATTAGAGCCTCACTACCAGGATCTCCAGCTAACTGTGTCGCCAGTAGAAACACAGAGCCAGCTACTGCGAGGTTACTGTATAGATAGTGTGAGAGAGCCGACCAACTCAGATTAGAGCCTCACTACCAGGATCTCCAGCTAACTGTGTCGCCAGTAGAAACACAGAGCCAGCTACTGCGAGGTTACTGTATAGATAGTGTGAGAGAGCCGACCAACTCAGATTAGAGCCTCACTACCAGGATCTCCAGCTAACTGTGTCGCCAGTAGAAACACAGAGCCAGCTACTGCGAGGTTACTGTATAGATAGTGTGAGAGAGCCGACCAACTCAGATTAGTGCCTCACTACCAGGATCTCCAGCTAACTGTGTCGCCAGTAGAAACACAGAGCCAGCTACTGCGAGGTTACTGTATAGATAGTGTGAGAGAGCCGACCAACTCAGATTAGAGCCTCACTACCAGGATCTCCAGCTAACTGTGTCGCCAGTAGAAACACAGAGCCTGCTACTGCGAGGTTACTGTATAGATAGTGTGAGAGAGCCGACCAACTCAGATTAGAGCCTTACTACCAGGATCTCCAGCTAACTGTGTCGCCAGTAGAAACACAGAGCCAGCTACTGCGAGGTTACTGTATAGATAGTGTGAGAGAGCCGACCAACTCAGATTAGAGCCTCACTACCAGGATCTCCAGCTAACTGTGTCGCCAGTAGAAACACAGGGCCAGCTACTGAGAGGTTACTGTATAGATAGTGTGAGAGAGCCGACCAACTCAGATTAGAGCCTCACTACCAGGATCTCCAGCTAACTGTGTCGCCAGTAGAAACACAGAGCCAGCTACTGCGAGGTTACTGTATAGATAGTGTGAGAGAGCCGACCAACTCAGATTAGAGCCTCACTACCAGGATCTCCAGCTAACTGTGTCGCCAGTAGAAACACAGAGCCAGCTACTGCGAGGTTACTGTATAGATAGTGTGAGAGAGCCGACCAACTCAGATTAGAGCCTCACTACCCGGATCTCCAGCTAACTGTGTCGCCAGTAGAAACACAGAGCCAGCTACTGCGAGGTTACTGTATAGATAGTGTGAGAGAGCCGACCAACTCAGATTAGAGCCTCACTACCAGGATCTCCAGCTAACTGTGTCGCCAGTAGAAACACAGAGCCAGCTACTGCGAGGTTACTGTATAGATAGTGTGAGAGAGCCGACCAACTCAGATAAGAGCCTCACTACCAGGATCTCCAGCTAACTGTGTCGCCAGTAGAAACACAGAGCCAGCTACTGCGAGGTTACTGTATAGATAGTGTGAGAGAGCCGACCAACTCAGATTAGAGCCCCACTACCAGGATCTCCAGCTAACTGTGTCGCCAGTAGAAACACAGAGCCAGCTACTGCGAGGTTACTGTATAGATAGTGTGAGAGAGCCGACCAACTCAGATTAGAGCCTCACTACCAGGATCTCCAGCTAACTGTGTCGCCAGTAGAAACACAGAGCCAGCTACTGCGAGGTTACTGTATAGATAGTGTGAGAGAGCCGACCAACTCAGATTAGAGCCTCACTACCAGGATCTCCAGCTAACTGTGTCGCCAGTAGAAACACAGAGCCTGCTACTGCGAGGTTACTGTATAGATAGTGTGAGAGAGCCGACCAACTCAGATTAGAGCCTCACTACCGGGATCTCCAGCTAACTGTGTCGCCAGTAGAAACACAGAGCCTGCTACTGCGAGGTTACTGTATAGATAGTGTGAGAGAGCCGACCAACTCAGATTAGAGCCTCACTACCAGGATCTCCAGCTAACTGTGTCGCCAGTAGAAACACAGAGCCTGCTACTGCGAGGTTACTGTATAGATAGTGTGAGAGAGCCGACCAACTCAGATTAGAGCCTCACTACCAGGATCTCCAGCTAACTGTGTCGCCAGTAGAAACACAGAGCCAGCTACTGCGAGGTTACTGTATAGATAGTGTGAGAGAGCCGACCAACTCAGATTAGAGCCTCACTACCAGGATCTCCAGCTAACTGTGTCGCCAGTAGAAACACAGAGCCAGCTACTGCGAGGTTACTGTATAGATAGTGTGAGAGTGCCGACCAACTCAGATTAGAGCCTCACTACCAGGATCTCCAGCTAACTGTGTCGCCAGTAGAAACACAGAGCCTGCTACTGCGAGGTTACTGTATAGATAGTGTGAGAGAGCCGACCAACTCAGATTAGAGCCTCACTACCAGGATCTCCAGCTAACTGTGTCGCCAGTAGAAACACAGAGCCAGCTACTGCGAGGTTACTGTATAGATAGTGTGAGAGAGCCGACCAACTCAGATAAGAGCCTCACTACCAGGATCTCCAGCTAACTGTGTCGCCAGTAGAAACACAGAGCCAGCTACTGCGAGGTTACTGTATAGATAGTGTGAGAGAGCCGACCAACTCAGATTAGAGCCTCACTACCAGGATCTCCAGCTAACTGTGTCGCCAGTAGAAACACAGAGCCAGCTACTGCGAGGTTACTGTATAGATAGTGTGAGAGAGCCGACCAACTCAGATTAGAGCCTCACTACCAGGATCTCCAGCTAACTGTGTCGCCAGTAGAAACACAGAGCCAGCTACTGCGAGGTTACTGTATAGATAGTGTGAGAGAGCCGACCAACTCAGATTAGAGCCTCACTACCAGGATCTCCAGCTAACTGTGTCGCCAGTAGAAACACAGAGCCTGCTACTGCGAGGTTACTGTATAGATAGTGTGAGAGAGCCGACCAACTCAGATTAGAGCCTCACTACCAGGATCTCCAGCTAACTGTGTCGCCAGTAGAAACACAGAGCCAGCTACTGCGAGGTTACTGTATAGATAGTGTGAGAGAGCCGACCAACTCAGATTAGAGCCTCACTACCAGGATCTCCAGCTAACTGTGTCGCCAGTAGAAACACAGAGCCTGCTACTGCAAGGTTACTGTATAGATAGTGTGAGAGAGCCGACCAACTCAGATTAGAGCCTCACTACCAGGATCTCCAGCTAACTGTGTCGCCAGTAGAAACACAGAGCCAGCTACTGCGAGGTTACTGTATAGATAGTGTGAGAGAGCCGACCAACTCAGATTAGAGCCTCACTACCAGGATCTCCAGCTAACTGTGTCGCCAGTAGAAACACAGAGCCAGCTACTGCGAGGTTACTGTATAGATAGTGTGAGAGAGCCGACCAACTCAGATTAGAGCCTCACTACCAGGATCTCCAGCTAACTGTGTCGCCAGTAGAAACACAGAGCCTGCTACTGCGAGGTTACTGTATAGATTGTGTGAGAGAGCCGACCAACTCAGATTAGAGCCTCACTACCAGGATCTCCAGCTAACTGTGTCGCCAGTAGAAACACAGAGCCAGCTACTGCGAGGTTACTGTATAGATAGTGTGAGAGAGCCGACCAACTCAGATTAGAGCCTCACTACCAGGATCTCCAGCTAACTGTGTCGCCAGTAGAAACACAGAGCCAGCTTCTGCGAGGTTACTGTATAGATAGTGTGAGAGAGCCGACCAACTCAGATTAGAGCCTCACTACCAGGATCTCCAGCTAACTGTGTCGCCAGTAGAAACACAGAGCCAGCTACTGCGAGGTTACTGTATAGAAAGTGTGAGACAGCCGACCAACTCAGATTAGAGCCTCACTACCAGGATCTCCAGCTAACTGTGTCGCCAGTAGAAACACAGAGCCAGCTACTGCGAGGTTACTGTATAGATAGTGTGAGAGAGCCGACCAACTCAGATTAGAGCCTCACTACCAGGATCTCCAGCTAACTGTGTCGCCAGTAGAAACACAGAGCCCGCTACTGCGAGGTTACTGTATAGATAGTATGAGAGAGCCGACCAACTCAGATTAGAGCCTCACTACCAGGATCTCCAGCTAACTGTGTCGCCAGTAGAAACACAGAGCCAGGTACTGCGAGGTTTCTGTAAAGATAGTGTAAGAGAGCCGACCAACTCAGATTAGAGCCTCACTACCAGGATCTCCAGCTAACTGTGTCGCCAGTAGAAACACAGAGCCAGCTACTGCGAGGTTATTGTATAGATAGTGTGAGAGAGCTGACCAACTCAGATTAGAGCCTCACTACCAGGATCTCCAGCTAACTGTGTCGCCAGTAGAAACACAGAGCCAGCTACTGCGAGGTTACTGTATAGATAGTGTGAGAGAGCCGACCAACTCAGATTAGAGCCTCACTACCAGGATCTCCAGCTAACTGTGTCGCCAGTAGAAACACAGAGCCAGCTACTGCGAGGTTACTGTATAGATAGTGTGAGAGAGCCGACCAACTCAGATTAGAGCCTCACTACCAGGATCTCCAGCTAACTGTGTCGCCAGTAGAAACACAGAGCCTGCTACTGCGAGGTTACTGTATAGATAGTGTGAGAGAGCCGACCAACTCAGATTAGAGCCTCACTACCAGGATCTCCAGCTAACTGTGTCGCCAGTAGAAACACAGAGCCAGCTACTGCGAGGTTACTGTATAGATAGTGTGAGAGAGCCGACCAACTCAGATTAGAGCCTCACTACCAGGATCTCCAGCTAACTGTGTCGCCAGTAGAAACACAGAGCCTGCTACTGCGAGGTTACTGTATAGATAGTGTGAGAGAGCCGACCAACTCAGATTAGAGCCTCACTACCAGGATCTCCAGCTAACTGTGTCGCCAGTAGAAACACAGAGCCAGCTACTGCGAGGTTACTGTATAGATAGTGTGAGAGAGCCGACCAACTCAGATTAGAGCCTCACTGCCAGGATCTCCAGCTAACTGTGTCGCCAGTAGAAACACAGAGCCTGCTACTGCGAGGTTACTGTATAGATAGTGTGAGAGAGCCGACCAACTCAGATAAGAGCCTCACTACCAGGATCTCCAGCTAACTGTGTCGCCAGTAGAAACACAGAGCCTGCTACTGCGAGGTTACTGTATAGATAGTGTGAGAGAGCCGACCAACTCAGATTAGAGCCTCACTACCAGGATCTCCAGCTAACTGTGTCGCCAGTAGAAACACAGAGCCAGCTACTGCGAGGTTACTGTATAGATAGTGTGAGAGAGCCGACCAACTCAGATTAGAGCCTCACTACCAGGATCTCCAGCTAACTGTGTCGCCAGTAGAAACACAGAGCCAGCTACTGCGAGGTTACTGTATAGATAGTGTGAGAGAGCCGACCAACTCAGATTAGAGCCTCACTACCAGGATCTCCAGCTAACTGTGTCGCCAGTAGAAACACAGAGCCAGCTACTGCGAGGTTACTGTATAGATAGTGTGAGAGAGCCGACCAACTCAGATTAGAGCCTCACTACCAGGATCTCCAGCTAACTGTGTCGCCAGTAGAAACACAGAGCCAGCTACTGCGAGGTTACTGTATAGATAGTGTGAGAGAGCCGACCAACTCAGATTAGAGCCTCACTACCAGGATCTCCAGCTAACTGTGTCGCCAGTAGAAACACAGAGCCAGCTACTGCGAGGTTACTGTATAGATAGTGTGAGAGAGCCGACCAACTCAGATTAGAGCCTCACTACCAGGATCTCCAGCTAACTGTGTCGCCAGTAGAAACACAGAGCCTGCTACTGCGAGGTTACTGTATAGATAGTGTGAGAGAGCCGACCAACTCAGATTAGAGCCTCACTACCAGGATCTCCAGCTAACTGTGTCGCCAGTAGAAACACAGAGCCAGCTACTGCGAGGTTACTGTATAGATAGTGTGAGAGAGCCGACCAACTCAGATTAGAGCCTCACTACCAGGATCTCCAGCTAACTGTGTCGCCAGTAGAAACACAGAGCCAGCTACTGCGAGGTTACTGTATAGATAGTGTGAGAGAGCCGACCAACTCAGATTAGAGCCTCACTACCAGGATCTCCAGCTAACTGTGTCGCCAGTAGAAACACAGAGCCAGCTACTGCGAGGTTACTGTATAGATAGTGTGAGAGAGCCGACCAACTCAGATTAGAGCCTCACTACCAGGATCTCCAGCTAACTGTGTCGCCAGTAGAAACACAGAGCCAGCTACTGCGAGGTTACTGTATAGATAGTGTGAGAGAGCCGACCAACTCAGATTAGAGCCTCACTACCAGGATCTCCAGCTAACTGTGTCGCCAGTAGAAACACAGAGCCAGCTACTGCGAGGTTACTGTATAGATAGTGTGAGAGAGCCGACCAACTCAGATTAGAGCCTCACTACCAGGATCTCCAGCTAACTGTGTCGCCAGTAGAAACACAGAGCCAGCTACTGCGAGGTTACTGTATAGATAGTGTGAGAGAGCCGACCAACTCAGATTAGAGCCTCACTACCAGGATCTCCAGCTAACTGTGTCGCCAGTAGAAACACAGAGCCAGCTACTGCGAGGTTACTGTATAGATAGTGTGAGAGAGCCGACCAACTCAGATTAGAGCCTCACTACCAGGATCTCCAGCTAACTGTGTCGCCAGTAGAAACACAGAGCCAGCTACTGCGAGGTTACTGTATAGATAGTGTGAGAGAGCCGACCAACTCAGATTAGAGCCTCACTACCAGGATCTCCAGCTAACTGTGTCGCCAGTAGAAACACAGAGCCTGCTACTGCGAGGTTACTGTATAGATAGTGTGAGAGAGCCGACCAACTCAGATTAGAGCCTCACTACCAGGATCTCCAGCTAACTGTGTCGCCAGTAGAAACACAGAGCCTGCTACTGCGAGGTTACTGTATAGATAGTGTGAGAGAGCCGACCAACTCAGATTAGAGCCTCACTACCAGGATCTCCAGCTAACTGTGTCGCCAGTAGAAACACAGAGCCAGCTACTGCGAGGTTACTGTATAGATAGTGTGAGAGAGCCGACCAACTCAGATTAGAGCCTCACTACCAGGATCTCCAGCTAACTGTGTCGCCAGTAGAAACACAGAGCCAGCTACTGCGAGGTTACTGTATAGATAGTGTGAGAGAGCCGACCAACTCAGATTAGAGCCTCACTACCAGGATCTCCAGCTAACTGTGTCGCCAGTAGAAACACAGAGCCAGCTACTGCGAGGTTACTGTATAGATAGTGTGAGAGAGCCGACCAACTCAGATTAGAGCCTCACTACCAGGATCTCCAGCTAACTGTGTCGCCAGTAGAAACACAGAGCCAGCTACTGCGAGGTTACTGTATAGATAGTGTGAGAGAGCCGACCAACTCAGATTAGTGCCTCACTACCAGGATCTCCAGCTAACTGTGTCGCCAGTAGAAACACAGAGCCAGCTACTGCGAGGTTACTGTATAGATAGTGTGAGAGAGCCGACCAACTCAGATTAGAGCCTCACTACCAGGATCTCCAGCTAACTGTGTCGCCAGTAGAAACACAGAGCCTGCTACTGCGAGGTTACTGTATAGATAGTGTGAGAGAGCCGACCAACTCAGATTAGAGCCTTACTACCAGGATCTCCAGCTAACTGTGTCGCCAGTAGAAACACAGAGCCAGCTACTGCGAGGTTACTGTATAGATAGTGTGAGAGAGCCGACCAACTCAGATTAGAGCCTCACTACCAGGATCTCCAGCTAACTGTGTCGCCAGTAGAAACACAGGGCCAGCTACTGAGAGGTTACTGTATAGATAGTGTGAGAGAGCCGACCAACTCAGATTAGAGCCTCACTACCAGGATCTCCAGCTAACTGTGTCGCCAGTAGAAACACAGAGCCAGCTACTGCGAGGTTACTGTATAGATAGTGTGAGAGAGCCGACCAACTCAGATTAGAGCCTCACTACCAGGATCTCCAGCTAACTGTGTCGCCAGTAGAAACACAGAGCCAGCTACTGCGAGGTTACTGTATAGATAGTGTGAGAGAGCCGACCAACTCAGATTAGAGCCTCACTACCCGGATCTCCAGCTAACTGTGTCGCCAGTAGAAACACAGAGCCAGCTACTGCGAGGTTACTGTATAGATAGTGTGAGAGAGCCGACCAACTCAGATTAGAGCCTCACTACCAGGATCTCCAGCTAACTGTGTCGCCAGTAGAAACACAGAGCCAGCTACTGCGAGGTTACTGTATAGATAGTGTGAGAGAGCCGACCAACTCAGATAAGAGCCTCACTACCAGGATCTCCAGCTAACTGTGTCGCCAGTAGAAACACAGAGCCAGCTACTGCGAGGTTACTGTATAGATAGTGTGAGAGAGCCGACCAACTCAGATTAGAGCCCCACTACCAGGATCTCCAGCTAACTGTGTCGCCAGTAGAAACACAGAGCCAGCTACTGCGAGGTTACTGTATAGATAGTGTGAGAGAGCCGACCAACTCAGATTAGAGCCTCACTACCAGGATCTCCAGCTAACTGTGTCGCCAGTAGAAACACAGAGCCAGCTACTGCGAGGTTACTGTATAGATAGTGTGAGAGAGCCGACCAACTCAGATTAGAGCCTCACTACCAGGATCTCCAGCTAACTGTGTCGCCAGTAGAAACACAGAGCCTGCTACTGCGAGGTTACTGTATAGATAGTGTGAGAGAGCCGACCAACTCAGATTAGAGCCTCACTACCGGGATCTCCAGCTAACTGTGTCGCCAGTAGAAACACAGAGCCTGCTACTGCGAGGTTACTGTATAGATAGTGTGAGAGAGCCGACCAACTCAGATTAGAGCCTCACTACCAGGATCTCCAGCTAACTGTGTCGCCAGTAGAAACACAGAGCCTGCTACTGCGAGGTTACTGTATAGATAGTGTGAGAGAGCCGACCAACTCAGATTAGAGCCTCACTACCAGGATCTCCAGCTAACTGTGTCGCCAGTAGAAACACAGAGCCAGCTACTGCGAGGTTACTGTATAGATAGTGTGAGAGAGCCGACCAACTCAGATTAGAGCCTCACTACCAGGATCTCCAGCTAACTGTGTCGCCAGTAGAAACACAGAGCCAGCTACTGCGAGGTTACTGTATAGATAGTGTGAGAGTGCCGACCAACTCAGATTAGAGCCTCACTACCAGGATCTCCAGCTAACTGTGTCGCCAGTAGAAACACAGAGCCTGCTACTGCGAGGTTACTGTATAGATAGTGTGAGAGAGCCGACCAACTCAGATTAGAGCCTCACTACCAGGATCTCCAGCTAACTGTGTCGCCAGTAGAAACACAGAGCCAGCTACTGCGAGGTTACTGTATAGATAGTGTGAGAGAGCCGACCAACTCAGATAAGAGCCTCACTACCAGGATCTCCAGCTAACTGTGTCGCCAGTAGAAACACAGAGCCAGCTACTGCGAGGTTACTGTATAGATAGTGTGAGAGAGCCGACCAACTCAGATTAGAGCCTCACTACCAGGATCTCCAGCTAACTGTGTCGCCAGTAGAAACACAGAGCCAGCTACTGCGAGGTTACTGTATAGATAGTGTGAGAGAGCCGACCAACTCAGATTAGAGCCTCACTACCAGGATCTCCAGCTAACTGTGTCGCCAGTAGAAACACAGAGCCAGCTACTGCGAGGTTACTGTATAGATAGTGTGAGAGAGCCGACCAACTCAGATTAGAGCCTCACTACCAGGATCTCCAGCTAACTGTGTCGCCAGTAGAAACACAGAGCCTGCTACTGCGAGGTTACTGTATAGATAGTGTGAGAGAGCCGACCAACTCAGATTAGAGCCTCACTACCAGGATCTCCAGCTAACTGTGTCGCCAGTAGAAACACAGAGCCAGCTACTGCGAGGTTACTGTATAGATAGTGTGAGAGAGCCGACCAACTCAGATTAGAGCCTCACTACCAGGATCTCCAGCTAACTGTGTCGCCAGTAGAAACACAGAGCCTGCTACTGCAAGGTTACTGTATAGATAGTGTGAGAGAGCCGACCAACTCAGATTAGAGCCTCACTACCAGGATCTCCAGCTAACTGTGTCGCCAGTAGAAACACAGAGCCAGCTACTGCGAGGTTACTGTATAGATAGTGTGAGAGAGCCGACCAACTCAGATTAGAGCCTCACTACCAGGATCTCCAGCTAACTGTGTCGCCAGTAGAAACACAGAGCCAGCTACTGCGAGGTTACTGTATAGATAGTGTGAGAGAGCCGACCAACTCAGATTAGAGCCTCACTACCAGGATCTCCAGCTAACTGTGTCGCCAGTAGAAACACAGAGCCTGCTACTGCGAGGTTACTGTATAGATTGTGTGAGAGAGCCGACCAACTCAGATTAGAGCCTCACTACCAGGATCTCCAGCTAACTGTGTCGCCAGTAGAAACACAGAGCCAGCTACTGCGAGGTTACTGTATAGATAGTGTGAGAGAGCCGACCAACTCAGATTAGAGCCTCACTACCAGGATCTCCAGCTAACTGTGTCGCCAGTAGAAACACAGAGCCAGCTTCTGCGAGGTTACTGTATAGATAGTGTGAGAGAGCCGACCAACTCAGATTAGAGCCTCACTACCAGGATCTCCAGCTAACTGTGTCGCCAGTAGAAACACAGAGCCAGCTACTGCGAGGTTACTGTATAGAAAGTGTGAGACAGCCGACCAACTCAGATTAGAGCCTCACTACCAGGATCTCCAGCTAACTGTGTCGCCAGTAGAAACACAGAGCCAGCTACTGCGAGGTTACTGTATAGATAGTGTGAGAGAGCCGACCAACTCAGATTAGAGCCTCACTACCAGGATCTCCAGCTAACTGTGTCGCCAGTAGAAACACAGAGCCCGCTACTGCGAGGTTACTGTATAGATAGTATGAGAGAGCCGACCAACTCAGATTAGAGCCTCACTACCAGGATCTCCAGCTAACTGTGTCGCCAGTAGAAACACAGAGCCAGGTACTGCGAGGTTTCTGTAAAGATAGTGTAAGAGAGCCGACCAACTCAGATTAGAGCCTCACTACCAGGATCTCCAGCTAACTGTGTCGCCAGTAGAAACACAGAGCCAGCTACTGCGAGGTTATTGTATAGATAGTGTGAGAGAGCTGACCAACTCAGATTAGAGCCTCACTACCAGGATCTCCAGCTAACTGTGTCGCCAGTAGAAACACAGAGCCAGCTACTGCGAGGTTACTGTATAGATAGTGTGAGAGAGCCGACCAACTCAGATTAGAGCCTCACTACCAGGATCTCCAGCTAACTGTGTCGCCAGTAGAAACACAGAGCCAGCTACTGCGAGGTTACTGTATAGATAGTGTGAGAGAGCCGACCAACTCAGATTAGAGCCTCACTACCAGGATCTCCAGCTAACTGTGTCGCCAGTAGAAACACAGAGCCTGCTACTGCGAGGTTACTGTATAGATAGTGTGAGAGAGCCGACCAACTCAGATTAGAGCCTCACTACCAGGATCTCCAGCTAACTGTGTCGCCAGTAGAAACACAGAGCCAGCTACTGCGAGGTTACTGTATAGATAGTGTGAGAGAGCCGACCAACTCAGATTAGAGCCTCACTACCAGGATCTCCAGCTAACTGTGTCGCCAGTAGAAACACAGAGCCTGCTACTGCGAGGTTACTGTATAGATAGTGTGAGAGAGCCGACCAACTCAGATTAGAGCCTCACTACCAGGATCTCCAGCTAACTGTGTCGCCAGTAGAAACACAGAGCCAGCTACTGCGAGGTTACTGTATAGATAGTGTGAGAGAGCCGACCAACTCAGATTAGAGCCTCACTGCCAGGATCTCCAGCTAACTGTGTCGCCAGTAGAAACACAGAGCCTGCTACTGCGAGGTTACTGTATAGATAGTGTGAGAGAGCCGACCAACTCAGGATAGAGCCTCACTACCAGGATCTCCAGCTAACTGTGTCGCCAGTAGAAACACAGAGCCAGCTACTGCAAGGTTACTGTATAGATAGTGTGAGAGAGCCCACAACTCAGATTAGAGCCTCACTACCAGGATCTCCAGCTAACTGTGTCGCCAGTAGAAACACAGAGCCTGCTACTGCGAGGTTACTGTATAGATAGTGTGAGAGAGCCGACCAACTCAGATTAGAGCCTCACTACCAGGATCTCCAGCTAACTGTGTCGCCAGTAGAAACACAGAGCCAGCTACTGCGAGGTTACTGTATAGATAGTGTGAGAGAGCCGACCAACTCAGATAAGAGCCTCACTACCAGGATCTCCAGCTAACTGTGTCGCCAGTAGAAACACAGAGCCAGCTATTGCGAGGTTACTGTATAGATAGTGTGAGAGAGCCGACCAACTCAGATTAGAGCCTCACTACCAGGATCTCCAGCTAACTGTGTCGCCAGTAGAAACACAGAGCCTGCTACTGCGAGGTTACTGTATAGATAGTGTGAGAGAGCCGACCAACTCAGATTAGAGCCTCACTACCAGGATCTCCAGCTAACTGTGTCGCCAGTAGAAACACAGAGCCAGCTACTGCGAGGTTACTGTATAGATAGTGTGAGAGAGCCGACCAACTCAGATTAGAGCCTCACTACCAGGATCTCCAGCTAACTGTGTCGCCAGTAGAAACACAGAGCCTGCTACTGCGAGGTTACTGTATAGATAGTGTGAGAGAGCCGACCAACTCAGATTAGAGCCTCACTACCAGGATCTCCAGCTAACTGTGTCGCCAGTAGAAACACAGAGCCAGCTACTGCGAGGTTTCTGTATAGATAGTGTGAGAGAGCCGACCAACTCACATTAGAGCCTCACTACCAGGATCTCCAGCTAACTGTGTCGCAAGTAGCAACACAGAGCCAGCTACTGCGAGGTTACTGTATAGATAGTGTGAGAGAGCCGACCAACTCAGATTAGAGCCTCACTACCAGGATCTCCAGCTAACTGTGTCGCCAGTAGAAACACAGAGCCAGCTACTGCGAGGTTACTGTATAGATAGTGTGAGAGAGCCGACCAACTCAGATTAGAGCCTCACTACCAGGATCTCCAGCTAACTGTGTCGCCAGTAGAAACACAGAGCCAGCTACTGCGAGGTTACTGTATAGATAGTGTGAGAGAGCCGACCAACTCAGATTAGAGCCTCACTACCAGGATCTCCAGCTAACTGTGTCGCCAGTAGAAACACAGAGCCTGCTACTGCGAGGTTACTGTATAGATAGTGTGAGAGAGCCGACCAACTCAGATTAGAGCCTCACTACCAGGATCTCCAGCTAACTGTGTCGCCAGTAGAAACACAGAGCCAGCTACTGCGAGGTTACTGTATAGATAGTGTGAGAGAGCCGACCAACTCAGATTAGAGCCTCACTACCAGGATCTCCAGCTAACTGTGTCGCCAGTAGAAACACAGAGCCAGCTACTGCGAGGTTACTGTATAGATAGTGTGAGAGAGCCGACCAACTCAGATTAGAGCCTCACTACCAGGATCTCCAGCTAACTGTGTCGCCAGTAGAAACACAGAGCCAGCTACTGCGCGGTTACTGTATAGATAGTGTGAGAGAGCCGACCAACTCAGATTAGAGCCTCACAACCAGGATCTCCAGCTAACTGTGTCGCCAGTAGAAACACAGAGCCAGCTACTGCGAGGTTACTGTATAGATAGTGTGAGAGAGCCGACCAACTCAGATTAGAGCCTCACTACCAGGATCTCCAGCTAACTGTGTCGCCAGTAGAAACACAGAGCCTGCTACTGCGAGGTTACTGTATAGATAGTGTGAGAGAGCCGACCAACTCAGATTAGAGCCTCACTACCAGGATCTCCAGCTAACTGTGTCGCCAGTAGAAACACAGAGCCTGCTACTGCGAGGTTACTGTATAGATAGTGTGAGAGAGCCGACCAACTCAGATTAGAGCCTCACTACCAGGATCTCCAGCTAACTGTGTCGCCAGTAGAAACACAGAGCCTGCTACTGCGAGGTTACTGTATAGATAGTGTGAGAGAGCCGACCAACTTAGATTAGAGCCTCACTACCAGGATCTCCAGCTAACTGTGTCGCCAGTAGAAACACAGAGCCTGCTACTGCGAGGTTACTGTATAGATAGTGTGAGAGAGCCGACCAACTCAGATTAGAGCCTCACTACCAGGATCTCCAGCTAACTGTGTCGCCAGTAGAAACACAGAGCCAGCTACTGCGAGGTTACTGTATAGATAGTGTGAGAGAGCCGACCAACTCAGATTAGAGCCTCACTACCAGGATCTCCAGCTAACTGTGTCGCCAGTAGAAACACAGAGCCAGCTACTGCGAGGTTACTGTATAGATAGTGTGAGAGAGCCGACCAACTCAGATTAGAGCCTCACTACCAGGATCTCCAGCTAACTGTGTCGCCAGTAGAAACACAGAGCCTGCTACTGCGAGGTTACTGTATAGATAGTGTGAGAGAGCCGACCAACTCAGATTAGAGCCTCACTACCAGGATCTCCAGCTAACTGTGTCGCCAGTAGAAACACAGAGCCTGCTACTGCGAGGTTACTGTATAGATAGTGTGAGAGAGCCGACCAACTCAGATTAGAGCCTCACTACCAGGATCTCCAGCTAACTGTGTCGCCAGTAGAAACACAGAGCCTGCTACTGCGAGGTTACTGTATAGATAGTGTGAGAGAGCCGACCAACTTAGATTAGAGCCTCACTACCAGGATCTCCAGCTAACTGTGTCGCCAGTAGAAACACAGAGCCTGCTACTGCGAGGTTACTGTATAGATAGTGTGAGAGAGCCGACCAACTCAGATTAGAGCCTCACTACCAGGATCTCCAGCTAACTGTGTCGCCAGTAGAAACACAGAGCCAGCTACTGCGAGGTTACTGTATAGATAGTGTGAGAGAGCCGACCAACTCAGATTAGAGCCTCACTACCAGGATCTCCAGCTAACTGTGTCGCCAGTAGAAACACAGAGCCTGCTACTGCGAGGTTACTGTATAGATAGTGTGAGAGAGCCGACCAACTCAGATTAGAACCTCACTACCAGGATCTCCAGCTAACTGTGTCGCCAGTAGAAACACAGAGCCTGCTACTGCGAGGTTACTGTATAGATAGTGTGAGAGAGCCGACCAACTCAGATTAGAGCCTCAATACCAGGATCTCCAGCTAACTGTGTCGCCAGTAGAAACACAGAGCCAGCTACTGCGAGGTTACTGTATAGATAGTGTGAGAGAGCCGACCAACTCAGATTAGAGCCTCACTACCAGGATCTCCAGCTAACTGTGTCGCCAGTAGAAACACAGAGCCTGCTACTGCGAGGTTACTGTATAGATAGTGTGAGAGAGCCGACCAACTCAGATTAGAGCCTCACTACCAGGATCTCCAGCTAACTGTGTCGCCAGTAGAAACACAGAGCCTGCTACTGCGAGGTTACTGTATAGATAGTGTGAGAGAGCCGACCAACTTAGATTAGAGCCTCACTACCAGGATCTCCAGCTAACTGTGTCGCCAGTAGAAACACAGAGCCTGCTACTGCGAGGTTACTGTATAGATAGTGTGAGAGAGCCGACCAACTCAGATTAGAGCCTCACTACCAGGATCTCCAGCTAACTGTGTCGCCAGTAGAAACACAGAGCCAGCTACTGCGAGGTTACTGTATAGATAGTGTGAGAGAGCCGACCAACTCAGATTAGAGCCTCACTACCAGGATCTCCAGCTAACTGTGTCGCCAGTAGAAACACAGAGCCTGCTACTGCGAGGTTACTGTATAGATAGTGTGAGAGAGCCGACCAACTCAGATTAGAACCTCACTACCAGGATCTCCAGCTAACTGTGTCGCCAGTAGAAACACAGAGCCTGCTACTGCGAGGTTACTGTATAGATAGTGTGAGAGAGCCGACCAACTCAGATTAGAGCCTCAATACCAGGATCTCCAGCTAACTGTGTCGCCAGTAGAAACACAGAGCCAGCTACTGCGAGGTTACTGTATAGATAGTGTGAGAGAGCCGACCAACTCAGATTAGAGCCTCACTACCAGGATCTCCAGCTAACTGTGTCGCCAGTAGAAACACTGAGCCAGCTACTGCGAGGTTACTGTATAGATCGTGTGAGAGAGCCGACGTCAACTCAGATTAGAGCCTTACTACCAGGATCTCCAGCTAACTGTGTCGCCAGTAGAAACACAGAGCCAGCTACTGCGAGGTTACTGTATAGATAGTGTGAGAGAGCCGACCAACTCAGATTAGAGCCTCACTACCAGGATCTCCAGCTAACTGTGTCGCCAGTAGAAACACAGAGCCAGCTACTGCGAGGTTACTGTATAGATAGTGGAAGAGAGCCGACCAACTCACATTAGAGCCTCACTACCAGGATCTCCAGCTAACTGTGTCGCCAGTAGAAACACAGAGCCAGCTACTGCGAGGTTACTGTATAGATAGTGTGAGAGAGCCGACCAACTCAGATTAGAGCCTCACTACCAGGATCTCCAGCTAACTGTGTCGCCAGTAGAAACACAGAGCCAGCTACTGCGAGGTTACTGTATAGATAGTGTGAGAGAGCCGACCAACTCAGATTAGAGCCTCACTACCAGGATCTCCAGCTAACTGTGTCGCCAGTAGAAACACAGAACCTGCTACTGCGAGGTTACTGTATAGATAGTGTGAGAGAGCCGACCAACTCAGATTAGAGCCTCACTACCAGGATCTCCAGCTAACTGTGTCGCCAGTAGAAACACAGAGCCAGCTACTGCGAGGTTACTGTATAGATAGTGTGAGAGAGCCGACCAACTCAGATTAGAACCTCACTACCAGGATCTCCAGCTAACTGTGTCGCCAGTAGAAACACAGAGCCAGCTACTGCGAGGTTACTGTATAGATAGTGTGAGAGAGCCGACCAACTCAGATTAGAGCCTCACTACCAGGATCTCCATCTAACTGTGTCGCCAGTAGAAACACTGAGCCAGCTACTGCGAGGTTACTGTATAGATCGTGTGAGAGAGCCGACCAACTCAGATTAGAGCCTTACTACCAGGATCTCCAGCTAACTGTGTCGCCAGTAGAAACACAGAGCCAGCTACTGCGAGGTTACTGTATAGATAGTGTGAGAGAGCCGACCAACTCAGATTAGAGCCTCACTACCAGGATCTCCAGCTAACTGTGTCGCCAGTAGAAACACAGAGCCAGCTACTGCGAGGTTACTGTATAGATAGTGGAAGAGAGCCGACCAACTCACATTAGAGCCTCACTACCAGGATCTCCAGCTAACTGTGTCGCCAGTAGAAACACAGAGCCAGCTACTGCGAGGTTACTGTATAGATAGTGTGAGAGAGCCGACCAACTCAGATTAGAGCCTCACTACCAGGATCTCCAGCTAACTGTGTCGCCAGTAGAAACACAGAGCCAGCTACTGCGAGGTTACTGTATAGATAGTGTGAGAGAGCCGACCAACTCAGATTAGAGCCTCACTACCAGGATCTCCAGCTAACTGTGTCGCCAGTAGAAACACAGAACCTGCTACTGCGAGGTTACTGTATAGATAGTGTGAGAGAGCCGACCAACTCAGATTAGAGCCTCACTACCAGGATCTCCAGCTAACTGTGTCGCCAGTAGAAACACAGAGCCAGCTACTGCGAGGTTACTGTATAGATAGTGTGAGAGAGCCGACCAACTCAGATTAGAGCCTCACTACCAGGATCTCCAGCTAACTGTGTCGCCAGTAGAAACACAGAGCCTGCTACTGCGAGGTTACTGTATAGATAGTGTGAGAGAGCCGACCAACTCAGATTAGAGCCTCACTACCAGGATCTCCAGCTAACTGTGTCGCCAGTAGAAACACAGAGCCTGCTACTGCGAGGTTACTGTATAGATAGTGTGAGAGAGCCGACCAACTCAGATTAGAGCCTCACTACCAGGATCTCCAGCTAACTGTGTCGCCAGTAGAAACACAGAGCCAGCTACTGCGAGGTTACTGTATAGATAGTGTGAGAGAGCCGACCAACTCAGATTAGAGCCTCACTACCAGGATCTCCAGCTAACTGTGTCGCCAGTAGAAACACAGAGCCAGCTACTGCGAGGTTACTGTATAGATAGTGTGAGAGAGCCGACCAACTCAGATTAGAGCCTCACTACCAGGATCTCCAGCTAACTGTGTCGCCAGTAGAAACACAGAGCCTGCTACTGCGAGGTTACTGTATAGATAGTGTGAGAGAGCCGACCAACTCAGATTAGAGCCTCACTACCAGGATCTCCAGCTAACTGTGTCGCCAGTAGAAACACAGAGCCTGCTACTGCGAGGTTACTGTATAGATAGTGTGAGAGAGCCGACCAACTTAGATTAGAGCCTCACTACCAGGATCTCCAGCTAACTGTGTCGCCAGTAGAAACACAGAGCCTGCTACTGCGAGGTTACTGTATAGATAGTGTGAGAGAGCCGACCAACTCAGATTAGAGCCTCACTACCAGGATCTCCAGCTAACTGTGTCGCCAGTAGAAACACAGAGCCAGCTACTGCGAGGTTACTGTATAGATAGTGTGAGAGAGCCGACCAACTCAGATTAGAGCCTCACTACCAGGATCTCCAGCTAACTGTGTCGCCAGTAGAAACACAGAGCCAGCTACTGCGAGGTTACTGTATAGATAGTGTGAGAGAGCCGACCAACTCAGATTAGAGCCTCACTACCAGGATCTCCAGCTAACTGTGTCGCCAGTAGAAACACAGAGCCTGCTACTGCGAGGTTACTGTATAGATAGTGTGAGAGAGCCGACCAACTCAGATTAGAGCCTCACTACCAGGATCTCCAGCTAACTGTGTCGCCAGTAGAAACACAGAGCCAGCTACTGCGAGGTTACTGTATAGATAGTGTGAGAGAGCCGACCAACTCAGATTAGAGCCTCACTACCAGGATCTCCAGCTAACTGTGTCGCCAGTAGAAACACAGAGCCAGCTACTGCGAGGTTACTGTAAACATAGTGTGAGAGAGCCGACCAACTCAGATTAGAGCCTCACTACCAGGATCTCCAGCTAACTGTGTCGCCAGTAGAAACACAGAGCCTGCTACGGCGAGGTTACTGTATAGATAGTGTGAGAGAGCCGACCAACTCAGATTAGAGCCTCACTACCAGGATCTCCAGCTAACTGTGTCGCCAGTAGAAACACAGAGCCTGCTACTGCGAGGTTACTGTATAGATAGTGTGAGAGGGCCGACCAACTCAGATTAGAGCCTCACTACCAGGATCTCCAGCTAACTGTGTCGCCAGTAGAAACACAGAGCCAGCTACTGCGAGGTTACTGTATAGATAGTGTGAGAGAGCCTACCAACTCAGATTAGAGCCTCACTACCAGGATCTCCAGCTAACTGTGTCGCCAGTAGAAACACAGAGCCTGCTACTGCGAGGTTACTGTATAGATAGTGTGAGAGAGCCGACCAACTCAGATTAGAGCCTCGCTACCAGGATCTCCAGCTAACTGTGTCGCCAGTAGAAACACAGAGCCTGCTACTGCGAGGTTAATGTATAGATAGTGTGAGAGAGCCGACCAACTCAGATTAGAGCCTCACTACCAGGATCTCCAGCTAACTGTGTCGCCAGCAGAAACACAGAGCCTGCTATTGCGAGGTTACTGTATAGATAGTGTGAGAGAGCCGACCAACTCAGATTATAGCCTCACTACCAGGATCTCCAGCTAACTGTGTCGCCAGTAGAAACACAGAGCCAGCTACTGCGAGGTTACTGTATAGATAGTGTGAGAGAGCCGACCAACTCAGATTAGAGCCTCACTACCAGGATCTCCAGCTAACTGTGTCGCCAGTAGAAACACAGAGCCAGCTACTGCGAGGTTACTGTATAGATAGTGTGAGAGAGCCGACCAACTCAGATTAGAGCCTCACTACCAGGATCTCCAGCTAACTGTGTCGCCAGTAGAAACACAGAGCCTGCTACTGCGAGGTTACTGTATAGATAGTGTGAGAGAGCCGACCAACTCAGATTAGATCCTCACTACCAGGATCTCCAGCTAACTGTGTCGCCAGTAGAAACACAGAGCCTGCTACTGCGAGGTTACTGTATAGATAGTGTGAGAGAGCCGACCAACTCAGATTAGAGCCTCACTACCAGGATCTCCAGCTAACTGTTGTGCCAGTAGAAACACAGAGCCAGCTACTGCGAGGTTACTGTATAGATAGTGTGAGAGAGCCGACCAACTCAGATTAGAGCCTCACTACCAGGATCTCCAGCTAACTGTGTCGCCAGTAGAAACACAGAGCCAGCTACTGCGAGGTTACTGTATAGATAGTGTGAGAGAGCCCACAACTCAGATTAGAGCCTCACTACCAGGATCTCCAGCTAACTGTGTCGCCAGTAGAAACACAGAGCCAGGTACTGCGAGGTTTCTGTAAAGATAGTGTAAGAGAGCCGACCAACTCAGATTAGAGCCTCACTACCAGGATCTCCAGCTAACTGTGTCGCCAGTAGAAACACAGAGCCAGCTACTGCGAGGTTACTGTATAGATAGTGTGAGAGAGCTGACCAACTCAGATTAGAGCCTCACTACCAGGATCTCCAGCTAACTGTGTCGCCAGTAGAAACACAGAGCCAGCTACTGCGAGGTTACTGTATAGATAGTGTGAGAGAGCCGACCAACTCAGATTAGAGCCTCACTACCAGGATCTCCAGCTAACTGTGTCGCCAGTAGAAACACAGAGGCAGCTACTGCGAGGTTACTGTATAGATAGTGTGAGAGAGCCGACCAACTCAGATTAGAGCCTCACTACCAGGATCTCCAGCTAACTGTGTCGCCAGTAGAAACACAGAGCCTGCTACTGCGAGGTTACTGTATAGATAGTGTGAGAGAGCCGACCAACTCAGATTAGAGCCTCACTACCAGGATCTCCAGCTAACTGTGTCGCCAGTAGAAACACAGAGCCAGCTACTGCGAGGTTACTGTATAGATAGTGTGAGAGAGCCGACCAACTCAGATTAGAGCCTCACTACCAGGATCTCCAGCTAACTGTGTCGCCAGTAGAAACACAGAGCCTGCTACTGCGAGGTTACTGTATAGATAGTGTGAGAGAGCCGACCAACTCAGATTAGAGCCTCACTACCAGGATCTCCAGCTAACTGTGTCGCCAGTAGAAACACAGAGCCAGCTACTGCGAGGTTACTGTATAGATAGTGTGAGAGAGCCGACCAACTCAGATTAGAGCCTCACTGCCAGGATCTCCAGCTAACTGTGTCGCCAGTAGAAACACAGAGCCTGCTACTGCGAGGTTACTGTATAGATAGTGTGAGAGAGCCGACCAACTCAGATTAGAGCCTCACTACCAGGATCTCCAGCTAACTGTGTCGCCAGTAGAAACACAGAGCCAGCTACTGCAAGGTTACTGTATAGATAGTGTGAGAGAGCCCACAACTCAGATTAGAGCCTCACTACCAGGATCTCCAGCTAACTGTGTCGCCAGTAGAAACACAGAGCCTGCTACTGCGAGGTTACTGTATAGATAGTGTGAGAGAGCCGACCAACTCAGATTAGAGCCTCACTACCAGGATCTCCAGCTAACTGTGTCGCCAGTAGAAACACAGAGCCAGCTACTGCGAGGTTACTGTATAGATAGTGTGAGAGAGCCGACCAACTCAGATAAGAGCCTCACTACCAGGATCTCCAGCTAACTGTGTCGCCAGTAGAAACACAGAGCCAGCTACTGCGAGGTTACTGTATAGATAGTGTGAGAGAGCCGACCAACTCAGATTAGAGCCTCACTACCAGGATCTCCAGCTAACTGTGTCGCCAGTAGAAACACAGAGCCTGCTACTGCGAGGTTACTGTATAGATAGTGTGAGAGAGCCGACCAACTCAGATTAGAGCCTCACTACCAGGATCTCCAGCTAACTGTGTCGCCAGTAGAAACACAGAGCCAGCTACTGCGAGGTTACTGTATAGATAGTGTGAGAGAGCCGACCAACTCAGATTAGAGCCTCACTACCAGGATCTCCAGCTAACTGTGTCGCCAGTAGAAACACAGAGCCTGCTACTGCGAGGTTACTGTATAGATAGTGTGAGAGAGCCGACCAACTCAGATTAGAGCCTCACTACCAGGATCTCCAGCTAACTGTGTCGCCAGTAGAAACACAGAGCCAGCTACTGCGAGGTTTCTGTATAGATAGTGTGAGAGAGCCGACCAACTCACATTAGAGCCTCACTACCAGGATCTCCAGCTAACTGTGTCGCAAGTAGCAACACAGAGCCAGCTACTGCGAGGTTACTGTATAGATAGTGTGAGAGAGCCGACCAACTCAGATTAGAGCCTCACTACCAGGATCTCCAGCTAACTGTGTCGCCAGTAGAAACACAGAGCCAGCTACTGCGAGGTTACTGTATAGATAGTGTGAGAGAGCCGACCAACTCAGATTAGAGCCTCACTACCAGGATCTCCAGCTAACTGTGTCGCCAGTAGAAACACAGAGCCAGCTACTGCGAGGTTACTGTATAGATAGTGTGAGAGAGCCGACCAACTCAGATTAGAGCCTCACTACCAGGATCTCCAGCTAACTGTGTCGCCAGTAGAAACACAGAGCCTGCTACTGCGAGGTTACTGTATAGATAGTGTGAGAGAGCCGACCAACTCAGATTAGAGCCTCACTACCAGGATCTCCAGCTAACTGTGTCGCCAGTAGAAACACAGAGCCAGCTACTGCGAGGTTACTGTATAGATAGTGTGAGAGAGCCGACCAACTCAGATTAGAGCCTCACTACCAGGATCTCCAGCTAACTGTGTCGCCAGTAGAAACACAGAGCCAGCTACTGCGAGGTTACTGTATAGATAGTGTGAGAGAGCCGACCAACTCAGATTAGAGCCTCACTACCAGGATCTCCAGCTAACTGTGTCGCCAGTAGAAACACAGAGCCAGCTACTGCGCGGTTACTGTATAGATAGTGTGAGAGAGCCGACCAACTCAGATTAGAGCCTCACTACCAGGATCTCCAGCTAACTGTGTCGCCAGTAGAAACACAGAGCCAGCTACTGCGAGGTTACTGTATAGATAGTGTGAGAGAGCCGACCAACTCAGATTAGAGCCTCACTACCAGGATCTCCAGCTAACTGTGTCGCCAGTAGAAACACAGAGCCTGCTACTGCGAGGTTACTGTATAGATAGTGTGAGAGAGCCGACCAACTCAGATTAGAGCCTCACTACCAGGATCTCCAGCTAACTGTGTCGCCAGTAGAAACACAGAGCCTGCTACTGCGAGGTTACTGTATAGATAGTGTGAGAGAGCCGACCAACTCAGATTAGAGCCTCACTACCAGGATCTCCAGGTAACTGTGTCGCCAGTAGAAACACAGAGCCTGCTACTGCGAGGTTACTGTATAGATAGTGTGAGAGAGCCGACCAACTTAGATTAGAGCCTCACTACCAGGATCTCCAGCTAACTGTGTCGCCAGTAGAAACACAGAGCCTGCTACTGCGAGGTTACTGTATAGATAGTGTGAGAGAGCCGACCAACTCAGATTAGAGCCTCACTACCAGGATCTCCAGCTAACTGTGTCGCCAGTAGAAACACAGAGCCAGCTACTGCGAGGTTACTGTATAGATAGTGTGAGAGAGCCGACCAACTCAGATTAGAGCCTCACTACCAGGATCTCCAGCTAACTGTGTCGCCAGTAGAAACACAGAGCCAGCTACTGCGAGGTTACTGTATAGATAGTGTGAGAGAGCCGACCAACTCAGATTAGAGCCTCACTACCAGGATCTCCAGCTAACTGTGTCGCCAGTAGAAACACAGAGCCTGCTACTGCGAGGTTACTGTATAGATAGTGTGAGAGAGCCGACCAACTCAGATTAGAGCCTCACTACCAGGATCTCCAGCTAACTGTGTCGCCAGTAGAAACACAGAGCCTGCTACTGCGAGGTTACTGTATAGATAGTGTGAGAGAGCCGACCAACTCAGATTAGAGCCTCACTACCAGGATCTCCAGCTAACTGTGTCGCCAGTAGAAACACAGAGCCTGCTACTGCGAGGTTACTGTATAGATAGTGTGAGAGAGCCGACCAACTTAGATTAGAGCCTCACTACCAGGATCTCCAGCTAACTGTGTCGCCAGTAGAAACACAGAGCCTGCTACTGCGAGGTTACTGTATAGATAGTGTGAGAGAGCCGACCAACTCAGATTAGAGCCTCACTACCAGGATCTCCAGCTAACTGTGTCGCCAGTAGAAACACAGAGCCAGCTACTGCGAGGTTACTGTATAGATAGTGTGAGAGAGCCGACCAACTCAGATTAGAGCCTCACTACCAGGATCTCCAGCTAACTGTGTCGCCAGTAGAAACACAGAGCCTGCTACTGCGAGGTTACTGTATAGATAGTGTGAGAGAGCCGACCAACTCAGATTAGAACCTCACTACCAGGATCTCCAGCTAACTGTGTCGCCAGTAGAAACACAGAGCCTGCTACTGCGAGGTTACTGTATAGATAGTGTGAGAGAGCCGACCAACTCAGATTAGAGCCTCACTACCAGGATCTCCAGCTAACTGTGTCGCCAGTAGAAACACAGAGCCAGCTACTGCGAGGTTACTGTATAGATAGTGTGAGAGAGCCGACCAACTCAGATTAGAGCCTCACTACCAGGATCTCCAGCTAACTGTGTCGCCAGTAGAAACACTGAGCCAGCTACTGCGAGGTTACTGTATAGATCGTGTGAGAGAGCCGACCAACTCAGATTAGAGCCTTACTACCAGGATCTCCAGCTAACTGTGTCGCCAGTAGAAACACAGAGCCAGCTACTGCGAGGTTACTGTATAGATAGTGTGAGAGAGCCGACCAACTCAGATTAGAGCCTCACTACCAGGATCTCCAGCTAACTGTGTCGCCAGTAGAAACACAGAGCCAGCTACTGCGAGGTTACTGTATAGATAGTGGAAGAGAGCCGACCAACTCACATTAGAGCCTCACTACCAGGATCTCCAGCTAACTGTGTCGCCAGTAGAAACACAGAGCCAGCTACTGCGAGGTTACTGTATAGATAGTGTGAGAGAGCCGACCAACTCAGATTAGAGCCTCACTACCAGGATCTCCAGCTAACTGTGTCGCCAGTAGAAACACAGAGCCAGCTACTGCGAGGTTACTGTATAGATAGTGTGAGAGAGCCGACCAACTCAGATTAGAGCCTCACTACCAGGATCTCCAGCTAACTGTGTCGCCAGTAGAAACACAGAACCTGCTACTGCGAGGTTACTGTATAGATATTGTGAGAGAGCCGACCAACTCAGATTAGAGCCTCACTACCAGGATCTCCAGCTAACTGTGTCGCCAGTAGAAACACAGAGCCAGCTACTGCGAGGTTACTGTATAGATAGTGTGAGAGAGCCGACCAACTCAGATTAGAACCTCACTACCAGGATCTCCAGCTAACTGTGTCGCCAGTAGAAACACAGAGCCAGCTACTGCGAGGTTACTGTATAGATAGTGTGAGAGAGCCGACCAACTCAGATTAGAGCCTCACTACCAGGATCTCCAGCTAACTGTGTCGCCAGTAGAAACACTGAGCCAGCTACTGCGAGGTTACTGTATAGATCGTGTGAGAGAGCCGACCAACTCAGATTAGAGCCTTACTACCAGGATCTCCAGCTAACTGTGTCGCCAGTAGAAACACAGAGCCAGCTACTGCGAGGTTACTGTATAGATAGTGTGAGAGAGCCGACCAACTCAGATTAGAGCCTCACTACCAGGATCTCCAGCTAACTGTGTCGCCAGTAGAAACACAGAGCCAGCTACTGCGAGGTTACTGTATAGATAGTGGAAGAGAGCCGACCAACTCACATTAGAGCCTCACTACCAGGATCTCCAGCTAACTGTGTCGCCAGTAGAAACACAGAGCCAGCTACTGCGAGGTTACTGTATAGATAGTGTGAGAGAGCCGACCAACTCAGATTAGAGCCTCACTACCAGGATCTCCAGCTAACTGTGTCGCCAGTAGAAACACAGAGCCAGCTACTGCGAGGTTACTGTATAGATAGTGTGAGAGAGCCGACCAACTCAGATTAGAGCCTCACTACCAGGATCTCCAGCTAACTGTGTCGCCAGTAGAAACACAGAACCTGCTACTGCGAGGTTACTGTATAGATAGTGTGAGAGAGCCGACCAACTCAGATTAGAGCCTCACTACCAGGATCTCCAGCTAACTGTGTCGCCAGTAGAAACACAGAGCCAGCTACTGCGAGGTTACTGTATAGATAGTGTGAGAGAGCCGACCAACTCAGATTAGAGCCTCACTACCAGGATCTCCAGCTAACTGTGTCGCCAGTAGAAACACAGAGCCTGCTACTGCGAGGTTACTGTATAGATAGTGTGAGAGAGCCGACCAACTCAGATTAGAGCCTCACTACCAGGATCTCCAGCTAACTGTGTCGCCAGTAGAAACACAGAGCCTGCTACTGCGAGGTTACTGTATAGATAGTGTGAGAGAGCCGACCAACTCAGATTAGAGCCTCACTACCAGGATCTCCAGCTAACTGTGTCGCCAGTAGAAACACAGAGCCAGCTACTGCGAGGTTACTGTATAGATAGTGTGAGAGAGCCGACCAACTCAGATTAGAGCCTCACTACCAGGATCTCCAGCTAACTGTGTCGCCAGTAGAAACACAGAGCCAGCTACTGCGAGGTTACTGTATAGATAGTGTGAGAGAGCCGACCAACTCAGATTAGAGCCTCACTACCAGGATCTCCAGCTAACTGTGTCGCCAGTAGAAACACAGAGCCTGCTACTGCGAGGTTACTGTATAGATAGTGTGAGAGAGCCGACCAACTCAGATTAGAGCCTCACTACCAGGATCTCCAGCTAACTGTGTCGCCAGTAGAAACACAGAGCCTGCTACTGCGAGGTTACTGTATAGATAGTGTGAGAGAGCCGACCAACTTAGATTAGAGCCTCACTACCAGGATCTCCAGCTAACTGTGTCGCCAGTAGAAACACAGAGCCTGCTACTGCGAGGTTACTGTATAGATAGTGTGAGAGAGCCGACCAACTCAGATTAGAGCCTCACTACCAGGATCTCCAGCTAACTGTGTCGCCAGTAGAAACACAGAGCCAGCTACTGCGAGGTTACTGTATAGATAGTGTGAGAGAGCCGACCAACTCAGATTAGAGCCTCACTACCAGGATCTCCAGCTAACTGTGTCGCCAGTAGAAACACAGAGCCAGCTACTGCGAGGTTACTGTATAGATAGTGTGAGAGAGCCGACCAACTCAGATTAGAGCCTCACTACCAGGATCTCCAGCTAACTGTGTCGCCAGTAGAAACACAGAGCCTGCTACTGCGAGGTTACTGTATAGATAGTGTGAGAGAGCCGACCAACTCAGATTAGAGCCTCACTACCAGGATCTCCAGCTAACTGTGTCGCCAGTAGAAACACAGAGCCAGCTACTGCGAGGTTACTGTATAGATAGTGTGAGAGAGCCGACCAACTCAGATTAGAGCCTCACTACCAGGATCTCCAGCTAACTGTGTCGCCAGTAGAAACACAGAGCCAGCTACTGCGAGGTTACTGTAAACATAGTGTGAGAGAGCCGACCAACTCAGATTAGAGCCTCACTACCAGGATCTCCAGCTAACTGTGTCGCCAGTAGAAACACAGAGCCTGCTACGGCGAGGTTACTGTATAGATAGTGTGAGAGAGCCGACCAACTCAGATTAGAGCCTCACTACCAGGATCTCCAGCTAACTGTGTCGCCAGTAGAAACACAGAGCCTGCTACTGCGAGGTTACTGTATAGATAGTGTGAGAGGGCCGACCAACTCAGATTAGAGCCTCACTACCAGGATCTCCAGCTAACTGTGTCGCCAGTAGAAACACAGAGCCAGCTACTGCGAGGTTACTGTATAGATAGTGTGAGAGAGCCTACCAACTCAGATTAGAGCCTCACTACCAGGATCTCCAGCTAACTGTGTCGCCAGTAGAAACACAGAGCCTGCTACTGCGAGGTTACTGTATAGATAGTGTGAGAGAGCCGACCAACTCAGATTAGAGCCTCGCTACCAGGATCTCCAGCTAACTGTGTCACCAGTAGAAACACAGAGCCTGCTACTGCGAGGTTAATGTATAGATAGTGTGAGAGAGCCGACCAACTCAGATTAGAGCCTCACTACCAGGATCTCCAGCTAACTGTGTCGCCAGCAGAAACACAGAGCCTGCTATTGCGAGGTTACTGTATAGATAGTGTGAGAGAGCCGACCAACTCAGATTATAGCCTCACTACCAGGATCTCCAGCTAACTGTGTCGCCAGTAGAAACACAGAGCCAGCTACTGCGAGGTTACTGTATAGATAGTGTGAGAGAGCCGACCAACTCAGATTAGAGCCTCACTACCAGGATCTCCAGCTAACTGTGTCGCCAGTAGAAACACAGAGCCAGCTACTGCGAGGTTACTGTATAGATAGTGTGAGAGAGCCGACCAACTCAGATTAGAGCCTCACTACCAGGATCTCCAGCTAACTGTGTCGCCAGTAGAAACACAGAGCCTGCTACTGCGAGGTTACTGTATAGATAGTGTGAGAGAGCCGACCAACTCAGATTAGATCCTCACTACCAGGATCTCCAGCTAACTGTGTCGCCAGTAGAAACACAGAGCCTGCTACTGCGAGGTTACTGTATAGATAGTGTGAGAGAGCCGACCAACTCAGATTAGAGCCTCACTACCAGGATCTCCAGCTAACTGTTGTGCCAGTAGAAACACAGAGCCAGCTACTGCGAGGTTACTGTATAGATAGTGTGAGAGAGCCGACCAACTCAGATTAGAGCCTCACTACCAGGATCTCCAGCTAACTGTGTCGCCAGTAGAAACACAGAGCCAGCTACTGCCAGGTTACTGTATAGATAGTGTGAGAGAGCCCACAACTCAGATTAGAGCCTCACTACCAGGATCTCCAGCTAACTGTGTCGCCAGTAGAAACACAGAGCCAGCTACTGCGAGGTTACTGTATAGATAGTGTGAGAGAGCCGACCAACTCAGATTAGAGCCTCACTACCAGGATCTCCAGCTAACTGTGTCGCCAGTAGAAACACAGAGCCAGCTACTGCGAGGTTACTGTATAGATAGTGTGAGAGAGCCGACCAACTCAGATAAGAGCCTCACTACCAGGATCTCCAGCTAACTGTGTCGCCAGTAGAAACACAGAGCCTGCTACTGCGAGGTTACTGTATAGATAGTGTGAGAGAGCCGACCAACTCAGATTAGAGCCTCACTACCAGGATCTCCAGCTAGCTGTGTCGCCAGTAGAAACACAGAGCCTGCTACTGCGAGGTTACTGTATAGATAGTGTGAGAGAGCCGACCAACTCAGATAAGAGCCTCACTACCAGGATCTCCAGCTAACTGTGTCGCCAGTAGAAACACAGAGCCAGCTACTGCGAGGTTACTGTATAGATAGTGTGAGAGAGCCGACCAACTCAGATTAGAGCCTCACTACCAGGATCTCCAGCTAACTGTGTCGCCAGTAGAAACACAGAGCCAGCTACTGCGAGGTTACTGTATAGATAGTGTGAGAGAGCCGACCAACTCAGATTAGAGCCTCACTACCAGGATCTCCAGCTAACTGTGTCGCCAGTAGAAACACAGAGCCAGCTACTGCGAGGTTACTGTATAGATAGTGTGAGAGAGCCGACCAACTCAGATTAGAGCCTCACTACCGGGATCTCCAGCTAACTGTGTCGCCAGTAGAAACACAGAGCCTGCTACTGCGAGGTTACTGTATAGATAGTGTGAGAGAGCCGACCAACTCAGATTAGAGCCTCACTACCAGGATCTCCAGCTAACTGTGTCGCCAGTAGAAACACAGAGCCTGCTACTGCGAGGTTACTGTATAGATAGTGTGAGAGAGCCGACCAACTCAGATTAGAGCCTCACTACCAGGATCTCCAGCTAACTGTGTCGCCAGTAGAAACACAGAGCCAGTTACTGCGAGGTTACTGTATAGATAGTGTGAGAGAGCCGTCCAACTCAGATTAGAGCCTCACTACCAGGATCTCCAGCTAACTGTGTCGCCAGTAGAAACACAGAGCCTGCTACTGCGAGGTTACTGTATAGATAGTGTGAGAGAGCCGACCAACTCAGATTAGAGCCTCACTACCAGGATCTCCAGCTAACTGTGTCGCCAGTAGAAACACAGAGCCTGCTACTGCGACGTTACTGTATAGATAGTGTGAGAGAGCCGACCAACTCAGATTAGAGCCTCACTACCAGGATCTCCAGCTAACTGTGTCGCCAGTAGAAACACAGAGCCAGCTACTGCGAGGTTACTGTATAGATAGTGTGAGAGAGCCGACCAACTCAGATTAGAGCCTCACTACCAGGATCTCCAGCTAACTGTGTCGCCAGTAGAAACACAGAGCCAGCTACTGCGAGGTTACTGTATAGATAGTGTGAGAGAGCCGACCAACTCAGATTAGAGCCTCACTACCAGGATCTCCAGCTAACTGTGTCGCCAGTAGAAACACAGAGCCAGCTACTGCGAGGTTACTAGATAGTGTGAGAGAGCCGACCAACTCAGATTAGAGCCTCACTACCAGGATCTCCAGCTAACTGTGTCGCCAGTAGAAACACAGAGCCAGCTACTGCGAGGTTACTGTATAGATAGTGTGAGAGAGCCGACCAACTCAGATAAGAGCCTCACTACCAGGATCTCCAGCTAACTGTGTCGCCAGTAGAAACACAGAGCCTGCTACTGCGAGGTTACTGTATAGATAGTGTGAGAGAGCCGACCAACTCAGATTAGAGCCTCACTACCAGGATCTCCAGCTAACTGTGTCGCCAGTAGAAACACAGAGCCAGCTACTGCGAGGTTACTGTATAGATAGTGTGAGAGAGCCGACCAACTCACATTAGAGCCTCACTACCAGGATCTCCAGCTAACTGTGTCGCCAGTAGAAACACAGAGCCAGCTACTGCGAGGTTACTGTATAGATAGTGTGAGAGAGCCGACCAACTCAGATTAGAGCCTCACTACCAGGATCTCCAGCTAACTGTGTCGCCAGTAGAAACACAGAGCCAGCTACTGCGAGGTTACTGTATAGATAGTGTGAGAGAGCCGACCAACTCAGATTAGAGCCTCACTACCAGGATCTCCAGCTAACTGTGTCGCCAGTAGAAACACAGAACCTGCTACTGCGAGGTTACTGTATAGATAGTGTGAGAGAGCCGACCAACTCAGATTAGAGCCTCACTACCAGGATCTCCAGCTAACTGTGTCGCCAGTAGAAACACAGAGCCAGCTACTGCGAGGTTACTGTATAGATAGTGTGAGAGAGCCGACCAACTCAGATTAGAGCCTCACTACCAGGATCTCCAGCTAACTGTGTCGCCAGTAGAAACACAGAGCCTGCTACTGCGAGGTTACTGTATAGATAGTGTGAGAGAGCCGACCAACTCAGATTAGAGCCTCACTACCAGGATCTCCAGCTAACTGTGTCGCCAGTAGAAACACAGAGCCTGCTACTGCGAGGTTACTGTATAGATAGTGTGAGAGAGCCGACCAACTCAGATTAGAGCCTCACTACCAGGATCTCCAGCTAACTGTGTCGCCAGTAGAAACACAGAGCCAGCTACTGCGAGGTTACTGTATAGATAGTGTGAGAGAGCCGACCAACTCAGATTAGAGCCTCACTACCAGGATCTCCAGCTAACTGTGTCGCCAGTAGAAACACAGAGCCAGCTACTGCGAGGTTACTGTATAGATAGTGTGAGAGAGCCGACCAACTCAGATTAGAGCCTCACTACCAGGATCTCCAGCTAACTGTGTCGCCAGTAGAAACACAGAGCCTGCTACTGCGAGGTTACTGTATAGATAGTGTGAGAGAGCCGACCAACTCAGATTAGAGCCTCACTACCAGGATCTCCAGCTAACTGTGTCGCCAGTAGAAACACAGAGCCTGCTACTGCGAGGTTACTGTATAGATAGTGTGAGAGAGCCGACCAACTTAGATTAGAGCCTCACTACCAGGATCTCCAGCTAACTGTGTCGCCAGTAGAAACACAGAGCCTGCTACTGCAAGGTTACTGTATAGATAGTGTGAGAGAGCCGACCAACTCAGATTAGAGCCTCACTACCAGGATCTCCAGCTAACTGTGTCGCCAGTAGAAACACAGAGCCAGCTACTGCGAGGTTACTGTATAGATAGTGTGAGAGAGCCGACCAACTCAGATTAGAGCCTCACTACCAGGATCTCCAGCTAACTGTGTCGCCAGTAGAAACACAGAGCCAGCTACTGCGAGGTTACTGTATAGATAGTGTGAGAGAGCCGACCAACTCAGATTAGAGCCTCACTACCAGGATCTCCAGCTAACTGTGTCGCCAGTAGAAACACAGAGCCTGCTACTGCGAGGTTACTGTATAGATAGTGTGAGAGAGCCGACCAACTCAGATTAGAGCCTCACTACCAGGATCTCCAGCTAACTGTTGTGCCAGTAGAAACACAGAGCCAGCTACTGCGAGGTTACTGTATAGATAGTGTGAGAGAGCCGACCAACTCAGATTAGAGCCTCACTACCAGGATCTCCAGCTAACTGTGTCGCCAGTAGAAACACAGAGCCAGCTACTGCGAGGTTACTGTAAACATAGTGTGAGAGAGCCGACCAACTCAGATTAGAGCCTCACTACCAGGATCTCCAGCTAACTGTGTCGCCAGTAGAAACACAGAGCCTGCTACGGCGAGGTTACTGTATAGATAGTGTGAGAGAGCCGACCAACTCAGATTAGAGCCTCACTACCAGGATCTCCAGCTAACTGTGTCGCCAGTAGAAACACAGAGCCTGCTACTGCGAGGTTACTGTATAGATAGTGTGAGAGGGCCGACCAACTCAGATTAGAGCCTCACTACCAGGATCTCCAGCTAACTGTGTCGCCAGTAGAAACACAGAGCCAGCTACTGCGAGGTTACTGTATAGATAGTGTGAGAGAGCCTACCAACTCAGATTAGAGCCTCACTACCAGGATCTCCAGCTAACTGTGTCGCCATTTGAAACACAGAGCCTGCTACTGCGAGGTTACTGTATAGATAGTGTGAGAGAGCCGACCAACTCAGATTAGAGCCTCGCTACCAGGATCTCCAGCTAACTGTGTCGCCAGTAGAAACACAGAGCCTGCTACTGCGAGGTTACTGTATAGATAGTGTGAGAGAGCCGACCAACTCAGATTAGAGCCTCACTACCAGGATCTCCAGCTAACTGTGTCGCCAGCAGAAACACAGAGCCTGCTATTGCGAGGTTACTGTATAGATAGTGTGAGAGAGCCGACCAACTCAGATTATAGCCTCACTACCAGGATCTCCAGCTAACTGTGTCGCCAGTAGAAACACAGAGCCAGCTACTGCGAGGTTACTGTATAGATAGTGTGAGAGAGCCGACCAACTCAGATTAGAGCCTCACTACCAGGATCTCCAGCTAACTGTGTCGCCAGTAGAAACACAGAGCCAGCTACTGCGAGGTTACTGTATAGATAGTGTGAGAGAGCCGACCAACTCAGATTAGAGCCTCACTACCAGGATCTCCAGCTAACTGTGTCGCCAGTAGAAACACAGAGCCTGCTACTGCGAGGTTACTGTATAGATAGTGTGAGAGAGCCGACCAACTCAGATTAGATCCTCACTACCAGGATCTCCAGCTAACTGTGTCGCCAGTAGAAACACAGAGCCTGCTACTGCGAGGTTACTGTATAGATAGTGTGAGAGAGCCGACCAACTCAGATTAGAGCCTCACTACCAGGATCTCCAGCTAACTGTTGTGCCAGTAGAAACACAGAGCCAGCTACTGCGAGGTTACTGTATAGATAGTGTGAGAGAGCCGACCAACTCAGATTAGAGCCTCACTACCAGGATCTCCAGCTAACTGTGTCGCCAGTAGAAACACAGAGCCAGCTACTGCGAGGTTACTGTATAGATAGTGTGAGAGAGCCCACAACTCAGATTAGAGCCTCACTACCAGGATCTCCAGCTAACTGTGTCGCCAGTAGAAACACAGAGCCAGCTACTGCGAGGTTACTGTATAGATAGTGTGAGAGAGCCGACCAACTCAGATTAGAGCCTCACTACCAGGATCTCCAGCTAACTGTGTCGCCAGTAGAAACACAGAGCCAGCTACTGCGAGGTTACTGTATAGATAGTGTGAGAGAGCCGACCAACTCAGATTAGAGCCTCACTACCAGGATCTCCAGCTAACTGTGTCGCCAGTAGAAACACAGAGCCTGCTACTGCGAGGTTACTGTATAGATAGTGTGAGAGAGCCGACCAACTCAGATTAGAGCCTCACTACCAGGATCTCCAGCTAACTGTGTCGCCAGTAGAAACACAGAGCCTGCTACTGCGAGGTTACTGTATAGATAGTGTGAGAGAGCCGACCAACTCAGATTGGAGCCTCACTACCAGGATCTCCAGCTAACTGTGTCGCCAGTAGAAACACAGAGCCAGCTACTGCGAGGTTACTGTATAGATAGTGTGAGAGAGCCGACCAACTCAGATTAGAGCCTCACTACCAGGATCTCCAGCTAACTGTGTCGCCAGTAGAAACACAGAGCCAGCTACTGCGAGGTTACTGTATAGATAGTGTGAGAGAGCCGACCAACTCAGATTAGAGCCTCACTACCAGGATCTCCAGCTAACTGTGTCGCCAGTAGAAACACAGAGCCAGCTACTGCGAGGTTACTGTATAGATAGTGTGAGAGAGCCGACCAACTCAGATTAGAGCCTCACTACCGGGATCTCCAGCTAACTGTGTCGCCAGTAGAAACACAGAGCCTGCTACTGCGAGGTTACTGTATAGATAGTGTGAGAGAGCCGACCAACTCAGATTAGAGCCTCACTACCAGGATCTCCAGCTAACTGTGTCGCCAGTAGAAACACAGAGCCTGCTACTGCGAAATTACTGTATAGATAGTGTGAGAGAGCCGACCAACTCAGATTAGAGCCTCACTACCAGGATCTCCAGCTAACTGTGTCGCCAGTAGAAACACAGAGCCAGTTACTGCGAGGTTACTGTATAGATAGTGTGAGAGAGCCGTCCAACTCAGATTAGAGCCTCACTACCAGGATCTCCAGCTAACTGTGTCGCCAGTAGAAACACAGAGCCTGCTACTGCGAGGTTACTGTATAGATAGTGTGAGAGAGCCGACCAACTCAGATTAGAGCCTCACTACCAGGATCTCCAGCTAACTGTGTCGCCAGTAGAAACACAGAGCCTGCTACTGCGACGTTACTGTATAGATAGTGTGAGAGAGCCGACCAACTCAGATTAGAGCCTCACTACCAGGATCTCCAGCTAACTGTGTCGCCAGTAGAAACACAGAGCCAGCTACTGCGAGGTTACTGTATAGATAGTGTGAGAGAGCCGACCAACTCAGATTAGAGCTTCACTACCAGGATCTCCAGCTAACTGTGTCGCCAGTAGAAACACAGAGCCTGCTACTGCGAGGTTACTGTATAGATAGTGTGAGAGAGCCGACCAACTCAGATTAGAGCCTCACTACCAGGATCTCCAGCAAACTGTGTCGCCAGTAGAAACACAGAGCCAGCTACTGCGAGGTTACTGTATAGATAGTGTGAGAGAGCCGACCAACTCACATTAGAGCCTCACTACCAGGATCTCCAGCTAACTGTGTCGCCAGTAGAAACACAGAGCCTGCTACTGCGAGGTTACTGTATAGATAGTGTGAGAGAGCCGACCAACTCAGATTAGAGCCTCACTACCAGGATCTCCAGCTAACTGTGTCGCCAGTAGAAACACAGAGCCAGCTACTGCGAGGTTACTGTATAGATAGTGTGAGAGAGCCGACCAACTCAGATTAGAGCCTCACTACCAGGATCTCCAGCTAACTGTGTCGCCAGTAGAAACACAGAGCCTGCTACTGCGAGGTTACTGTATAGATAGTGTGAGAGAGCCGACCAACTCAGATTAGAGCCTCACTACCAGGATCTCCAGCTAACTGTGTCGCCAGTAGAAACACAGAGCCTGCTATTGCGAGGTTACTGTATAGATAGTGTGAGAGAGCCGGCCAACTCAGATTAGAGCCTCACTACCAGGATCTCCAGCTAACTGTGTCGCCAGTAGAAACACAGAGCCTGCTACTGCGAGGTTACTGTATAGATAGTGTGAGAGAGCCGACCAACTCAGATTAGAGCCTCACTACCAGGATCTCCAGCTAACTGTGTCGCCAGTAGAAACACAGAGCCAGCTACTGCGAGGTTACTGTATAGATAGTGTGAGAGAGCCGACCAACTCAGATTAGAGCCTCACTACCAGGATCTCCAGCTAACTGTGTCGCCAGTAGAAACACAGAGCCTGCTACTGCGAGGTTACTGTATAGATAGTGTGAGAGAGACGACCAACTCAGATTAGAGCCTCACTACCAGGATCTCCAGCTAACTGTGTCGCCAGTAGAAACACAGAGCCAGCTACTGCGAGGTTACTGTATAGATAGTGTGAGAGAGCCGACCAACTCAGATTAGAGCCTCACTACCAGGATCTCCAGCTAACTGTGTCGCCAGTAGAAACACAGAGCCAGCTACTGCGAGGTTACTGTATAGATAGTGTGAGAGAGCCGACCAACTCAGATTAGAGCCTCACTACCAGGATCTCCAGCTAACTGTGTCGCCAGTAGAAACACAGAGCCAGCTACTGCGAGGTTACTGTATAGATAGTGTGAGAGAGCCGACCAACTCAGATTAGAGCCTTACTACCAGGATCTCCAGCTAACTGTGTCGCCAGTAGAAACACAGAGCCAGCTACTGCGAGGTTACTGTATAGATAGTGTGAGAGAGCCGACCAACTCAGATTAGAGCCTCACTACCAGGATCTCCAGCTAACTGTGTCGCCAGTAGAAACACAGAGCCAGCTACTGCGAGGTTACTGTATAGATAGTGTGAGAGAGCCGACCAACTCAGATTAGAGCCTCACTACCAGGATCTCCAGCTAACTGTGTCGCCAGTAGATACACAGAGCCTGCTACTGCGAGGTTACTATATAGATAGTGTGAGAGAGCCGACCAACTCAGATTAGAGCCTCACTACCAGGATCTCCAGCTAAATGTGTCGCCAGTAGAAACACAGAGCCAGCTACTGCGAGGTTACTGTATAGATAGTGTGAGAGAGCCGACCAACTCAGATTAGAGCCTCACTACCAGGATCTCCAGCTAACTGTGTCGCCAGTAGAAACACAGAGCCAGCTACTGCGAGGTTACTGTATAGATAGTGTGAGAGAGCCGACCAACTCAGATTAGAGCCTCACTACCAGGATCTCCAGCTAACTGTGGCGCCAGTAGAAACACAGAGCCTGCTACTGCGAGGTTACTATATAGATAGTGTGAGAGAGCCGACCAACTCAGATTAGAGCCTCACTACCAGGATCTCCAGCTAACTGTGTCGCCAGTAGAAACACAGAGCCAGCTACTGCGAGGTTACTGTATAGATAGTGTGAGAGAGCCGACCAACTCAGATTAGAGCCTCACTACCAGGATCTCCAGCTAACTGTGTCGCCAGTTGAAACACAGAGCCAGCGACTGCGAGGTTACTGTATAGATAGTGTGAGAGAGCCGACCAACTCAGATTAGAGCCTCACTACCAGGATCTCCAGCTAACTCTGTCGCCAGTAGAAACACAGAGCCAGCTACTGCGAGGTTACTGTATAGATAGTGTGAGAGAGCCGACCAACTCAGATTAGAGCCTCACTACCAGGATCTCCAGCTAACTGTGTCGCCAGTAGAAACACAGAGCCTGCTACTGCGAGGTTACTGTATAGATAGTGTGAGAGAGCCGACCAACTCAGATTAGAGCCTCACTACCAGGATCTCCAGCTAACTGTGTCGCCAGTAGAAACACAGAGCCAGCTACTGCGAGGTTACTGTATAGATAGTGTGAGAGAGCCGACCAACTCAGATTAGAGCCTCACTACCAGGATCTCCAGCTAACTGTGTCGCCAGTAGAAACACAGAGCCTGCTACTGCGAGGTAACTGTATAGATAGTGTGAGAGAGCCGACCAACTCAGATTAGAGCCTCACTACCAGGATCTCCAGCTAACTGTGTTGCCAGTAGAAACACAGAGCCAGCTACTGCGAGGTTACTGTATAGATAGTGTGAGAGAGCCGACCAACTCAGATTAGAGCCTCACTACCAGGATCTCCAGCTAACTGTGTCGCCAGTAGAAACACAGAGCCTGCTACTGCGAGGTAACTGTATAGATAGTGTGAGAGAGCCGACCAACTCAGATTAGAGCCTCACTACCAGGATCTCCAGCTAACTGTGTCGCCAGTAGAAACACAGAGCCTGCTACTGCGAGGTTACTGTATAGATAGTGTTAGAGAGCCGACCAACTCACATTAGAGCCTCACTACCAGGATCTCCAGCTAACTGTGTCGCCAGTAGAAACACAGAGCCAGCTACTGCGAGGTTACTGTATAGATAGTGTGAGAGAGCCGACCAACTCAGATTAGAGCCTCACTACCAGGATCTCCAGCTAACTGTGTCGCCAGTAGAAACACAGAGCCTGCTACTGCGAGGTTACTGTATAGATAGTGTGAGAGAGCCGACCAACTCAGATTAGAGCCTCGCTACCAGGATCTCCAGCTAACTGTGTCGCCAGTAGAAACACAGAGCCTGCTACTGCGAGGTTACTGTATAGATAGTGTGAGAGAGCCGACCAACTCAGATTAGAGCCTCACTACCAGGATCTCCAGCTAACTGTGTCGCCAGTAGGAACACAGAGCCAGCTACTGCGAGGTTACTGTATAGATAGTGTGAGAGGGCCGACCAACTCAGATTAGAGCCTCACTACCAGGATCTCCAGCTAACTGTGTCGCCAGTAGAAACACAGAGCCTGCTACTGCGAGGTTACTGTATAGATAGTGTGAGAGAGCCGACCAACTCAGATTAGAGCCTCACTACCAGGATCTCCAGCTAACTGTGTCGCCAGTAGAAACACAGAGCCAGCTACTGCGAGGTTACTGTATAGATAGTGTGAGAGAGCCGACCAACTCAGATTAGAGCCTCACTACCAGGATCTCCAGCTAAATGTGTCGCCAGTAGAAACACAGAGCCAGCTACTGCGAGGCTACTGTATAGATAGTGTGAGAGAGCCGACCAACTCAGATTAGAGCCTCACTACCAGGATCTCCAGCTAACTGTGTTGCCAGTAGAAACACAGAGCCAGCTACTGCGAGGTTACTGTATAGATAGTGTGAGAGAGCCGACCAACTCAGATTAGAGCCTCACTACCAGGATCTCCAGCTAACTGTGTCGCCAGTAGAAACACAGAGCCTGCTACTGCGAGGTAACTGTATAGATAGTGTGAGAGAGCCGACCAACTCAGATTAGAGCCTCACTACCAGGATCTCCAGCTAACTGTGTCGCCAGTAGAAACACAGAGCCTGCTACTGCGAGGTTACTGTATAGATAGTGTGAGACAGCCGACCAACTCAGATTAGAGCCTCACTACCAGGATCTCCAGCTAACTGTGTCGCCAGTAGAAACACAGAGCCAGCTACTGCGAGGTTACTGTATAGATAGTGTGAGAGAGCCGACCAACTCAGATTAGAGCCTCACTACCAGGATCTCCAGCTAACTGTGTCGCCAGTAGAAACACAGAGCCTGCTACTGCGAGGTTACTGTATATATAGTGTGAGAGAGCCGACCAACTCAGATTAGAGCCTCACTACCAGGATCTCCAGCTAACTGTGTCGCCAGTAGAAACACAGAGCCAGCTACTGCGAGGTTACTGTATAGATAGTGTGAGAGAGCCGACCAACTCAGATTAGAGCCTCACTACCAGGATCTCCAGCTAACTGTGTCGCCAGTAGAAACACAGAGCCTGCTACTGCGAGGTTACTGTATAGATAGTGTGAGAGAGCCGACCAACTCAGATTAGAGCCTCACTACCAGGATCTCCAGCTAACTGTGTCGCCAGTAGAAACACAGAGCCAGCTACTGCGAGGTTACTGTATAGATAGTGTGAGAGAGCCGACCAACTCAGATTAGAGCCTCACTACCAGGATCTCCAGCTAACTGTGTCGCCAGTAGAAACACAGAGCCAGCTACTGCGAGGTTACTGTATAGATAGTGTGAGAGAGCCGACCAACTCAGATTAGAGCCTCACTACCAGGATCTCCAGCTAACTGTGTCGCCAGTAGAAACACAGAGCCTGCTACTGCGAGGTTACTGTATAGATAGTGTGAGAGAGCCGACCAACTCAGATTAGAGCCTCACTACCAGGATCTCCAGCTAACTGTGTCGCCAGTAGAAACACAGAGCCTGCTACTGCGAGGTTACTGTATAGATAGTGTGAGAGAGCCGACCAACTCAGATTAGAGCCTCACTACCAGGATCTCCAGCTAACTGTGTCGCCAGTAGAAACACAGAGCCTGCTACTGCGAGGTTACTGTATAGATAGTGTGAGAGAGCCGACCAACTCAGATTAGAGCCTCACTACCAGGATCTCCAGCTAACTGTGTCGCCAGTAGAAACACAGAGCCAGCTACTGCGAGGTTACTGTATAGATAGTGTGAGAGAGCCGACCAACTCAGATTAGAGCCTCACTACCAGGATCTCCAGCTAACTGTGTCGCCAGTAGAAACACAGAGCCAGCTACTGCGAGGTAACTGTATAGATAGTGTGAGAGAGCCGACCAACTCAGATTAGAGCCTCACTACCAGGATCTCCAGCTAACTGTGTCGCCAGTAGAAACACAGAGCCTGCTACTGCGAGGTTACTGTATAGATAGTGTGAGAGAGCCGACCAACTCAGATTAGAGCCTCACTACCAGGATCTCCAGCTAACTGTGTCGCCAGTAGAAACACAGAGCCTGCTACTGCGAGGTTACTGTATAGATAGTGTGAGAGAGCCGACCAACTCAGATTAGAGCCTCACTACCAGGATCTCCAGCTAACTGTGTCGCCAGTAGAAACACAGAGCCAGCTACTGCGAGGTTACTGTATAGATAGTGTGAGAGAGCCGACCAACTCAGATTAGAGCCTCACTACCAGGATCTCCAGCTAACTGTGTCGCCAGTAGAAACACAGAGCCTGCTACTGCGAGGTTACTGTATAGATAGTGTGAGAGAGCCGACCAACTCAGATTAGAGCCTCACTACCAGGATCTCCAGCTAACTGTGTCGCCAGTAGAAACACAGAGCCTGCTACTGCGAGGTTACTGTATAGATAGTGTGAGAGAGCCGACCAACTCAGATTAGAGCCTCACTACCAGGATCTCCAGCTAACTGTGTCGCCAGTAGAAACACAGAGCCTGCTACTGCGAGGTTACTGTATCGTGCAGTGTCGCCGGGTGCGGTTGTCGTGTCTTGGGCCCATTAGATGGTGAACCTCATCGGACCTCGCCCTATGTTTGGTCGGGCTATGGGTGGAGGCCACTTTACCTAGTTCGAGCAGGGCAGCATTTACCTCAACTGACACTGCAAGCTGTCATTTTTATCGGAGGACTCCATTGCACACTTACATTATGTCCACGCATCTTTGATAAGCTCACGCACACACAAAATTAATAATTTTATTTTTGAAATTTACTTACGTTATTGTTGCAACACCTCTTTCCAATTACAATAACAATTGTGCGCTCGCTGGGTCACCAGGGAAGCGAAGTGTTTTTCAACATCGCAGTGAACGTTATGTTGTTTTTTAGTCGAGATGGAGCAAAGTAGCAACGCGTGCAAACATTCTTGGCTTAATCCGAGTCATTACTGTAAATAACATTGCTTGAAGTTTCTTAGTGCCGAAAGATTGAAACTCGATAGCTTAGAACTAAACGAGTTTATGGACTGTTAACTTTATGAAGGAATACAAAAATGTAACTGATGGCTGTATTCTCGGCCGTCGTGTGTCGCGACGACCATTGGTCATTTAGCAAATATTGACCGAAACCTATAAAATAATATCGTTTTTATTTATACAAACAGTGAACGCGGCGACACCCGACAGGGCCGCAAAACCCTATACAAGTGGTTGGACTCAGTTGTGAAATAGTTGCCGATAGCTGTTTCACCGTCTACTATAGTGTTGTATGAGTATGAGTAAGTATGGTGTTGTATGGGTTAGTATGTCCTAGAATGGTGTTGTATGAGTTAGTATGGTCTAGTATGGTATTGTATGAGATAGTATGGTCTAGTATGGTATTGTATGAGATAGTATGGTCTAGTATGGTGTTGTATGAGTTAGTATGGTCTAGTATACTGTTGTATGAGCTAGTGTGGTCCAGAGTGGTGTTGTATGAGTTAGTATGGTCGAGTCTGGTGTTGTATGAGTTAGAGTGCTCTAGTACGGTCTTGTATGAGTTAACCACGTGTAGTGTTTGTATAGTGTTGTATGAATAAGTATAGTCTAGTATACTGTTGTATGAGCTAGTGTGGTCCAGAGTGGTGTTGTATGAGTTAGTATGGTCGAGTCTGGTGTTGTATGAGTTAGAGTGCTCTAGTACGGTCTTGTATGAGTTAACCACGTGTAGTGTTTGTATAGTGTTGTATGAATAAGTATGGTCTAGTATACTGTTGTATGAGTTAACCACGTGTAGTGTTTGTATAGTGTTGTATGAATAAGTGTGGTCTAGTATACTGTTGTATGAGTAAGTGTGTCCAGTGTGGTGTTGTATGAAACAGTGTGGTCCAGTGTGGTGTTGTATATGTTAGTGTGCTCTGCTATAATGTTGTATGAGTTAGTCACGTGTAGTGTTTGTATAGTGTTGTATGAGTAAGTGTGGTCCAGTGTGTTGTTGTATGAGTTATTATGGTCTAGTATGGTGTTGTATAAGTTAGTGTGCTCTAGTATGGTGTTGTATAAGTAAGTGTGCTCTAGTATGGTATTGTATATAGGGTGAAAAAAAGGTCAGAAATGACTTTCAGGCAACTATTCTTCTATAACCCAATGCCAGTGTAAACACTTGTGCTTCACAAGTGAACATAGGTATATTATTTCCTAATTTTGTTTTAAAAAGTGTTTATCGGTGTTATTATGTCTAGCTGTGTAGAGTGATACAATGTACGATACAACCTGTAAACTACGCGCTAGGCCTACTACACACGTTCACGGTGTTATTATGTCTAGCTGTGTAGAGTGATACAATGTACGATACAACCTGTAAACTACGCGCTAGGCCTACTACACACGTTCACAGTGTTATTATGTCTAGCTGTGTAGAGTGATACAATGTACGGTACAACCTGTAAACTACGCGCTAGGCCCACTACACACGTTCACGGTGTTATTATGTCTAGCTGTGTAGAGCGAAACAATGTACGATACAACCTGTGAACTACGCGCTAGGACTACTACACACGTTCACGGTGTTATTATGTCTAGCTGTGTAGAGTGATACAATGTACGATACAACATGTAAACTACGCGCTAGGTCTACTACACACGTTCACGGTGTTATTATGTCTAGCTGTGTAGAGTGATACAATGTACGGTACAACCTGTAAACTACGCGCTAGGCCCACTACACACGTTCACGGTGTTATTATGTCTAGCTGTGTAGAGTGATACAATGTACGATACAACCTGTAAACTACGCGCTAGGCCCACTACACACGTTCACAGTGTTATTATGTCTAGCTGTGTAGAGTGATACAATGTACGATACAACCTGTGAACTACGCGCTAGGCCCACTACACACGTTCACGGTGTTATTATGTCTAGCTGTGTAGAGTGATACAATGTACGATACAACCTGTAAACTACGCGCTAGACCCACTACACACGTTCACGGTGTTATTATGTCTAGCTGTGTAGAGTGATACAATGTACGGTACAACCTGTAAACTACGCGTTAGGCGTACTACACACGTTCATGGTGTTATTATGTCTAGCTGTGTAGAGTGATACAATGTACGATACAACCTGTAAACTAAGCGCTAGGCCTACTACACACGTTCATGGTGTTATTATGTGTAGCTGTGTAGAGTGATACAAAACGATACAACCTGTAAACTACGCGCTAGGCCTACTACACACGTTCACGGTGTTATTATGTCTAGCTGTGTAGAGTGATACAAAACGATACAACCTGTAAACTACGCGCTAGGCCCACTAAACACGTCCACGGTGTTATTATGTCTAGCTGTGTAGAGTGATACAAAACGATACAACCTGTAAAATACGCGCTAGGCCTACTACACACGTTCACGGTGTTATTATGTCTTGCTGTGTAGAGTGATACAAAACGATACAACCTGTAAACTACGCGCTAGGCCCACTACACACGTTCACGGTGTTATTATGTCTAGCTGTGTAGAGTGATACAATGTACGGTACAACCTGTAAACTACGCGCTAGGCCTACTACACACGTTCACGGTGTTATTATGTCTAGCTGTGTAGAGTGATACAATGTACGGTACAACCTGTAAACTACGCGCTAGGCCTACTACACACGTTCACGGTGTTATTATGTCTAGCTGTGTAGAGTGATACCATGTACGATACAACCTGTAAACTACGCGCTAGGCCTACTACACACGTTCACGGTGTTATTATGTCTAGCTGTGTAGAGTGATACAATGTACGGTACAACCTGTAAACTACGCGCTAGGCGTACTACACACGTTCATGGTGTTATTATGTCTAGCTGTGTAGAGTGATACAATGTACGATACAACCTGTGAACTACGCGCTAGGCCTACTACACACGTTCACGGTGTTATTATGTCTAGCTGTGTAGAGTGATACAATGTACGATACAACCTGTAAACTACGTGCTAGGCCCACTACACACGTTCACGGTGTTATTATGTCTAGCTGTGTAGAGTGATACAATGTACGGTACAACCTGTAAACTACGCGCTAGGCCTACTACACACGTTCACGGTGTTATTATGTCTAGCTGTGTAGAGTGATACAAAACGATACAACCTGTAAACTACGCGCTAGGCCCACTACACACGTTCACGGTGTTATTATGTCTAGCTGTGTAGAGTGATACAAAACGATACAACCTGTAAAATACGCGCTAGGCCTACTACACACGTTCACGGTGTTATTATGTCTAGCTGTGTAGAGTGATACAAAACGATACAACATGTAAACTACGCGCTAGGCCCACTACACACGTTCACGGTGTTATTTTGTCTAGCTGTGTTGAGTGATACAATGTACGGTACAACCTGTAAACTACGCGCTAGGCCTACTTCACACGTTCACGGTGTTATTATGTCTTGCTGTGTAGAGTGATACCATGTACGATACAACCTGTAAACTACGCGCTAGGCCTACTACACACGTTCATGGTGTTATTATGTCTAGCTGTGTAGAGTGATACAATGTACGATACAACCTGTAAACTACGCGCTAGGCCTACTACACACGTTCATGGTGTTATTATGTCTAGCTGCTGAAGAGTGATACAAAACGATACAAACTGTAAACTACGCGCTAGGCCCACTACACACGTTCACGGTGTTATTATATCAAGCTGTGTAGAGTGATACAATGTACGATACAACCTGTAAACTACGCGCTAGGCCTACTACACACGTTCACGGTGTTATTATGTCTAGCTGTGTAGAGTGATACAATGTACGATACAACCTGTAAACTACACGCTAGGCCCACTACACACGTTTGCGGTGTTATTATGTCTAGCTGTGTAGAGTGATACAATGTACGATACAACCTGTAAACTACGCGCTAGGCCCACTACACACGTTCGCGGTGTTATTATGTCTAGCTGTGTAGAGTGATACAATGTACGATACAACCTGTAAACTACGCGCTAGGCCCACTACACACGTTCACGGTGTTATTATGTCTAGCTGTTTAGAGTGATACAATGATAGATACAACCAAAACTACGCGCTAGGCCCACTACACACGTTCACGGTGTTATTATGTCTAGCTGTGTAGAGTGATACAATGTACGATACAACCTGTAAACTACACGCTAGGCCTACTACACACGTTCACAGTGTTATTATGTCTAGCTGTGTAGAGTGATACAATGTACGATACAACCTGTAAACTACGCGCTAGGCCCACTACACACGTTCACGGTGTTATTATGTCTAGCTGTGTAGAGTGTTACAATGTACGATACAACCTGTAAACTACGCGCTAGGCCTAGTACACACGTTCACGGTGTTATTATGTCTAGCTGTGTAGAGTGATACAATGTACGGTACAACCTTTAAACTACGCGCTAGGCCCACTACACACGTTCACGGTGCTATTATGTCTAGCTGTGTAGAGTGATACAATGTACGATACAACCTGTAAACTACGCGCTAGGCCTACTACACACGTTCACGGTGTTATTATGTCTAGCTGTGTAGAGTGATACAATGTACGATACAACCTGTAAACTACGCGCTAGGCCTACTACACACGTTCACGGTGTTATTATGTCTAGCGGTGTAGAGTGATACAATGTACGATAAAACCTGTAAACTACGCGCTAGGCCCACTACACACGTTCACGGTGTTATTATGTCTAGCTGTGTAGAGTGATACAATGTACGATACAACCTGTAAACTACGCGCTAGGCCTAGTACACACGTTCACCGTGTTATCATGTCTAGCTGTGTAGAGTGATACAATGTACGATACAACCTGTAAACTACGCGCTAGGCCTACTACACACGTTCACGGTGTTATTATGTCTAGCTGTGTAGAGTGATACAATGTACGATACAACCTGTAAACTACGCGCTAGGCCCACTACACACGTTCACGGTGTTATTAAGTCTAGCTGTGTAGAGTGATACAATGTACGATACAACCTGTAAACTACGTGCTAGGCCCACTACACACGTTCACGGTGTTATTATGTCTAGCTGTGTAGAGTGTTACAATGTACGATACAACCTGTAAACTACGCGCTAGGCCCACTACACACGTTCACGGTGTTATTATGTCTAGCTGTGTAGAGTGTTACAATGTACGATACAACCTGTAAACTACGCGCTAGGCCTACTTCACTTGTTCACGGTGTTATTATGTCTAGCTGTGTAGAGTAATACAATGTACAGTACAACCTGTAAACTACGCGCTAGGCCTACTACACACGTTCACGGTGTTATTATGTCTAGCTGTGTAGAGTAATACAATGTACAGTACAACCTGTAAACTACGCGCTAGGCCTACTACACACGTTCACGGTGTTATTATGTCTAGCTGTGTAGAGTGATACAATGTACGATACAACCTGTAAACTACGCGCTAGGCCTACTACACACGTTCGCGGTGTTATTATGTCTAGCTGTGTAAAGTGATACAATGTACGATACAACCTGTAAACTACGCGCTAGGCCCACTACACACGTTCGCGGTGTTATTATGTCCAGCTGTGTAGAGTGATACAATGAACGATACAACCTGTAAACTACGCGCTAGGCCTACTACACACGTTCACGGTGTTATTATGTCTAGCCTCGTAGAGTGATACAATGTACGATACAACATGTTAACTACGCGCTACGCCTACTACACACGTTCGCGGTGTTATTATGTCTAGCTGTGTAGAGTGATACAATGTACGATACAACCTGTAAACTACGCGCTAGGCCTACTACACACGTTCACGGTGTTATTATGTCTAGCTGTGTAGAGTGATACAATGTACGATACAACCTGTAAACTACGCGCTAGGTCTACTACACACGTTCACGGTGTTATTATGTCTAGCTGTGTAGAGTGATACAATGTACGATACAACCTGTAAACTACGCGCTAGGCCCACTACACACGTTCACGGTGTTATTATGTCTAGCTGTGTAGAGTGATACAACGTACGATACAACCTGTAAACTACGCACTAGGCCTACTACACACGTTCACGGTGTTATTATGTCTAGCTGTGTAGAGTGATACAATGTACGATACAACCTGTAAACTACGCGCTAGGCCTACTACACACGTTCACGGTGTTATTATGTCTTGCTGTGTAGAGTGATACAATGTACGATACAACCTGTAAACTACGCGCTAGGCCCACTACACACGTTCGCGGTGTTATTATGTCTAGCCTCGTAGAGTGATACAATGTACGATACAACTTGTAAACTATTGGTAGGGGATAAGTTTTCCGCCCACCGTTATATTGGTAGGGGACCAGTTATCCGCCCACCGTTATATTGGTAGGTGACCAGTTATCCGCCCACCGTTATATTGGTAGGGGACCAGTTATCCGCCCACCGTTATATTGGTAAGGGACCAGTTATCCACCCACAGTTATAATGGTAGGGGACCAGCTATCCACCCACAGTGATAATGGTAGGGGACTTGGTATCCACTCTCCGTTATATTGGTAGGGGACCAGTTATCCGCCCACCGTTATATTGGTAGGTGACCAGTTATCCGCCCACAGTTATAATGGTAGGGGACCAGTTATCTACCCACAGTTATAATGGTAGGGGACCAGTTATCCGCCCACCGTTATATTGGTAAGGGACCAGTTATCCGCCACCCGTTATATTGGTAGGGGACCAGTTATCCGCCCACCGTTATATTGGTAGGGGACCAGTTATCCGCCTACCGTTATATTGGTAGGGGACCAGTTATCCACCCACACTTATAATGGTAGGGGACCAGTTATCCACCCACAGTGATAATGGTAGGGGACCAGTTATCCACTCTCCGTTATATTGGTATGGGACCAGTTATCCGCAAACCGTTATAATGGTTGGGTACTTGTTATCCGCCCACCGTTATAATGGTAGGGGACCAGTTATCCGCCCACCGTAATATTGGTAGGGGACCAGTTATCCGCTCACCGTTATAATGGTAGGGGACCAGTTCTCCAAGGCAACTTTTCCTAATCCTCATTGTTGTTATTGTTTTGTTTTCTGTATGGGAAATAACATGCATGGAACTGGTAACAACGGGCGCCCCTGGCGGTACGGGACGCAATCTTTTAGTGTATTCTTTATACATGTTTCTTTCTTCGAATTAATATTATTATTCCCTTTTGTTATTACTTAGTTGTGAATAGTGTGCTGCAACAATTACGTAACGTGAACATAGCTAAGTCGTTCCTGCTACATTGATATCAAGTAGACGAGACAACTCAAGGACGACCCTATTTCTCTTCATCGTCTTTGTTTATTGCCTGTCGGAAATAGTAGCTGCTGTGTTCGCCGAACCGACGCTAAACTCATCCACAAGCGATTAGTGAAGCAAACTACGTTCAGGAACAGATACCACACTGGGATACAGTCGTGCAATGATGATTAGTGGGGCAAACTTCGTTCAGCAACAGATAACACACTGGGAGACTGTCATGCAATGATGTTTAGTGAGGCAAACTACGTTCAGCAACAGATAACACCCTGGGAGACTGTCATGCAATGATGTTTAGTGAGGCAAACTACGTTCAGCAACAGATAACACACTGGGATACTGTCATGCAATGATGTTTAGTGAGGCAAACTACGTTCTGCAACAGATAACACACTGGGATACAGTCATGCAAAAATGTTTAGTGAGGCAAACTACGTTCAGCAACAGATAACACACTGGGAGACAGTCATGCAATGATGTTTAGTGAGGCAAACTACGTTCAGCAACAGAATACACACTGGGATACAGTCATGCAATGATGTTTAGTGAGGCAAACTACGTTCAGCAACAGATAACACACTGGGAGACAGTCATGCAATGATGTTTAGTGAGGCAAACTACGTTCAGCAACAGAATACACACTGGGATACAGTCATGCAATGATGTTAGTGAGGCAAACTACGTTCAGCAACAGATAACACACTGGGAGACAGTCATGCAATGATGTTTATTGGGGAAAACTACGTTCAGCAACAGATACCACACTGGGAAACAGTCATGAAATGATGTTTAGTGAGGCACACTACGTTCAGCAACAGATAACACACTGGGATACAGTCATGCAATGATGTTTAGTGAGGCAAACTACGTTCAGCAACAGATAACACACTGGGAGACAGTCATGCAATAATGTTTAGTGAGGCACACTACGTTCAGCAACAGATAACACACTGGGATACAGTCATGCAATAATGTTTAGTGAGACAAACTTCGTTCAGCAACAGATAACACACTGGGATACAGTCATGCAATGATGTTTAGTGAAGCAAACTACGTTCAGCAACAGATAACACACTGGGATACAGTCATGCAATGATGTTTAGTGAGGCAAACTACGTTCAGCAACAGATAACACACTGGGAGACACTCATGCAATGATGTTTAGTGAGGCACACTACGTTCAGCAACAGATAACACACTGGGATAAGTCATGAAATGATGTTTAGTGAGGCAAACTACGTTCAGCAACAGATAACACACTGGGATAAGTCATGCAATGATGTTTAGTGAGGCAAACTACGTTCAGCAACAGATAACACACTGGGAGACAGTCATGCAATGATGTTTAGTGAGGCACACTACGTTCAGCAACAGATAACACACTGGGATAAGTCATGAAATGATGTTTAGTTTGGCACACTACGTTCAGCAACAGATAACACACTGGGATAAGTCATGCAATGATGTTTAGTGAGGCAAACTACGTTCTGCAACAGATAACACACTGGGATACAGTCATGCAAAAATGTTTAGTGAGGCAAACTACGTTCAGCAACAGATAACACACTGGGAGACAGTCATGCAATGATGTTTAGTGAGGCAAACTACGTTCAGCAACAGAATACACACTGGGATACAGTCATGCAATGATGTTTAGTGAGGCAAACTACGTTCAGCAACAGATAACACACTGGGATAAGTCATGAAATGATGTTTAGTGAGGCAAACTACGTTCAGCAACAGATAACACACTGGGATAAGTCATGAAATGATGTTTAGTGAGGCAAACTACGTTCAGCAACAGATAACACACTGGGATACAGTCATGCAATGATGTTTAATGAGGCAAACTACGTTCAGCAACAGATAACACACTGGGATACAGTCATGCAATGATGTTAGTGAGGCAAACTACGTTCAGCAACAGATAACACACTGGGAGACAGTCATGCAATGATGTTTAGTGAGGCAAACTACGTTCAGCAACAGATAACACACTGGGAGACTGTCATGCAATGATGTTTAGTGAGGCAAACTTCGTTCAGCAACAGATAACACACTGGGAGACAGTCATGCAATGATGATTAGTGGGGCAAACTTCGTTCAGCAACAGATAACACACTGGGATACAGTCATGCAATGATGTTTAATGAGGCAAACTACGTTCAGCAACAGATAACACACTGGGAGACAGTCATGCAATGATGTTTAGTGAGGCAAACTACGTTCAGCAACAGATAACACACTGGGAGACAGTCATGCAATGATGTTTAGTGAGGCAAACTTCGTTCAGCAACAGATAACACACTGGGAGACAGTCATGCAATGATGATTAGTGGGGCAAACTACGTTCAGCAACAGATAACACACTGGGATACAGTCATGCAATGATGTTTAATGAGGCAAACTACGTTCAGCAACAGATACCACACTGGGACACAGTCATGCAATGATGTTTGGTGAGGCAAACTACGTTCAGCAACAGATAACACACTGGGAGACAGTCATGCAATGATGTTTAGTGAGGCAAACTACGTTCAGCAACAGAATACACACTGGGAGACAGTCATGCAATGATGTTTAGTGAGGCAAACTACGTTCAGCAACAGATAACACACTGGGAGACTGTCATGCAATGATGTTTAGTGAGGCAAACTTCGTTCAGCAACAGATAACACACTGGGAGACAGTCATGCAATGATGATTAGTGGGGCAAACTTCGTTCAGCAACAGATAACACACTGGGATACAGTCATGCAATGATGTTTAATGAGGCAAACTACGTTCAGCAACAGATAACACACTGGGATACAGTCATGCAATGATGTTTAATGAGGCAAACTACGTTCAGCAACAGATAACACACTGGGATACAGTCATGCAATGATGTTTAGTGAGGCAAACTACGTTCAGCAACAGAATACACACTGGGAGACTGTCATGCAATGATGTTTAGTGAGGCAAACTACGTTCAGCAACAGATAACACACTGGGAGACAGTCATGCAATGATGTTTAGTGAGGCAAACTACGTTCAGCAACAGAATACACACTGGGATACAGTCATGCAATGATGTTTAGTGAGGCAAACTACGTTCAGCAACAGATAACACACTGGGATACAGTCATGCAATGATGTTTAATGAGGCAAACTACGTTCAGCAACAGATAACACACTGGGAGACAGTCATGGTCTGATGTTTGGTGAGGCTTACTACGTTCAGCAACAGTTAACACACTGGGATACAGTCATGCAATGATGTTTAGTGAGGCAAACTACGTTCAGCAACAGATAACACACTGGGAGACAGTCATGGTCTGATGTTTAGTGAGGCAAACTACGTTCAGCAACAGATAACACACTGGGATACAGTCATGCAATGATGTTTAGTGAGGCAAACTACGTTCAGCAACAGAATACACACTGGGATACAGTCATGCAATGATGTTTAGTGAGGCAAACTACGTTCAGCAACAGATAACACACTGGGAGACAGTCATGCAATGATGTATTTTAGGGCAAACTACGTTCAGCAACAGAATACACACTGGGATACAGTCATGCAATGATGTTTATTAGGGCTAACTACGTTCAGCAACAGAATACACACTGGGATACAGTCATGCAATGATGTTTATTAGGGCAAACTACGTTCAGCAACAGATACCACACTGGGAGACAGTCATGCAATGATGTTTAGTGAGGCAAACTACGTTCAGCAACAGATAACACACTGGGAGACAGTCATGGTCTGATGTTTGGTGAGGCTTACTACGTTCAGCAACAGTTAACACACTGGGAGACTGTCCTGCAATGATGTTTAGGAAGGCAAACTACGTTCAGCAACAGATAACACACTGGGAGACAGTCATGCAATGATGTTTAGTGAGGCAAACTTCGTTCAGCAACAGATAGCACACTGGGAGACAGTCATGCAATGATGTTTAGTGAGGCAAACTACGTTCAGCAACAGATAACACACTGGGATACAGTCATGAAATGATGTTTAGTGAGGCAAACTTCGTTCAGCAACAGATAGCACGCTGGGCGACAGTCATGCAATGATGTTTAGGAAGGCAAACTACGTTCAGCAACAGATAACACACTGGGAGACAGTCATGCAATGATGTTTAGTGAGGCAAACTACGTTCAGCAACAGATAACACACTGGGATACAGTCATGAAATGATGTTTGGTGAGGCAAACTACGTTCAGCAACAGATAACACACTGGGAGACAATCATGCCCTGATGTTTGGTGAGGCAAACTACGTTCAGCAACTGAAAAAAAAGAAAAAACAGAAAGGTAACAATTACACTGATTGAAAATTTTTTAATTTATTTTTTAGCTGACACATTACCAATATCTGACACAATACCAATAGGAACAGAGAATTATTATTAAGAGTATAACATCCTCCGGGCAAAAGGACGACACATTTCAGTTAACTTCTTGAGAATCTAGGACATTGTATTGGAACAGAACGACGAATCTAGAGCTCTGCATTGTAGGCCGAGACCGGACCAGCTCAGGCTCGAGTCCATTGGAAGATGTCGCCTCCTGATTTAGACCATCGTGTTTATCTGAGTATAACTCACTTCCCGCCTGGATAGAAACAGCCTCGTCAAACATCTCCAGAATACATATTTATATTATCTTATTACTTCCGGTTCAGTTATAGCCGTACACACAGCACGCGCTGTAGCCGCCTGGAGAATATGTGATATCACCGTGTTATAGCCGTACACACAGCACGCGCTGTAGCCGCCTGGAGAATATGTATATCACCGTGTTATAGCCGTACACACAGCACGCGCTGTAGCCGCCTGGAGAATATGTGATATCACCGTGTTATAGCCGTACACACAATATGTGATATCACCGTGTTATAGCCGTACACACAGCACGCGCTGTAGCCGCCTGGAGAATATGTGATAACACCGTGTTATAGCCGTACACACAGCACGCGCTGTAGCCGCCTGGAGAATATGTGATAACACCGTGTTATAGCCGTACACACAATATGTGATAACACCGTGTTATAGCCGTACACACAATATGTGATAACACCGTGTTATAGCCGTACACACAATATGTGATATCACCGTGTTATAGCCGTACACACAATATGTGATATCACCGTGTTATAGCCGTACACACAATATGTGATATCACCGTGTTATAGCCGTACACACAGCACGCGCTGTAGCCGCCTGGAGAATATGTGATATCACCGTGTTATAGCCGTACACACAGCACGCGCTGTAGCCGCCTGGAGAATATGTGATATCACCGTGTTATAGCCGTACACACAATATGTGATATCACCGTGTTATAGCCGTACACACAGCACGCGCTGTAGCCGCCTGGAGAATATGTGATATCACCGTGTTATAGCCGTACACACAGCACGCGCTGTAGCCGCCTGGAGAATATGTGATAACACCGTGTTATAGCCGTACACACAATATGTGATATCACCGTGTTATAGCCGTACACACAATATGTGATATCACCGTGTTATAGCCGTACACACAATATGTGATATCACCGTGTTATAGCCGTACACACAATATGTGATATCACCGTGTTATAGCCGTACACACAATATGTGATATCACCGTGTTATAGCCGTACACACAATATGTGATATCACCGTGTTATAGCCGTACACACAATATGTGATATCACCGTGTTATAGCCGTACACACAATATGTGATATCACCGTGTTATTGCCGTACACACAATATGTGATAACACCGTGTTATAGCCGTACACACAATATGTGATATCACCGTGTTATAGCCGTACACACAATATGTGATAACACCGTGTTATAGCCGTACACACAATATGTGATATCACCGTGTTATAGCCGTACACACAATATGTGATATCACCGTGTTATAGCCGTACACACAATATGTGATAACACCGTGTTATAGCCGTACACACAATATGTGATATCACCGTGTTATAGCCGTACACACAATATGTGATATCACCGTGTTATAGCCGTACACACAATATGTGATAACACCGTGTTATAGCCGTACACACAATATGTGATATCACCGTGTTATAGCCGTACACACAATATGTGATATCACCGTGTTATAGCCGTACACACAATATGTGATAACACCGTGTTATAGCCGTACACACAATATGTGATATCACCGTGTTATAGCCGTACACACAATATGTGATATCACCGTGTTATAGCCGTACACACAATATGTGATAACACCGTGTTATAGCCGTACACACAGCACGTGCTGTAGCCGCCTGGAGAACATGTGATATCACCGTGTTATAGCCGTACACACAGCACGCGCTGTAGCCGCCTGGAGAACATGTGATATCACCGTGTTATAGCCGTACACACAGCACGCGCTGTAGCCGCCTGGAGAATATGTGATATCACCGTGTTATAGCCGTACACACAGCACGCGCTGTAGCCGCCTGGAGAATATGTGATATCACCGTGTTATAGCCGTACACACAGCACGCGCTGTAGCCGCCTGGAGAATATGTGATATCACCGTGTTATAGCCGTACACACAGCACGCGCTGTAGCCGCCTGGAGAATATGTGATATCACCGTGTTATAGCCGTACACACAGCACGCGCTGTAGCCGCCTGGAGAATATGTGATATCACCGTGTTATAGCCGTACACACAGCACGCGCTGTAGCCGCCTGGAGAACATGTGATATCACCGTGTTATAGCCGTACACACAGCACGCGCTGTAGCCGCCTGGAGAATATGTGATATCACCGTGTTATAGCCGTACACACAGCACGCGCTGTAGCCGCCTGGAGAATATGTGATATCACCGTGTTATAGCCGTACACACAGCACGCGCTGTAGCCGCCTGGAGAATATGTGATAACACCGTGTTATAGCCGTACACACAGCACGCGCTGTAGCCGCCTGGAGAATATGTGATAACACCGTGTTATAGCCGTACACACAGCACGCGCTGTAGCCGCCTGGAGAATATGTGATATCACCGTGTTATAGCCGTACACACAGCACGCGCTGTAGCCGCCTGGAGAATATGTGATAACACCGTGTTATAGCCGTACACACAGCACGCGCTGTAGCCGCCTGGAGAACATGTGATATCACCGTGTTATAGCCGTACACACAGCACGCGCTGTAGCCGCCTGGAGAATATGTGATAACACCGTGTTATAGCCGGACACACAGCACGCGCTGTAGCCGCCTGGAGAATATGTGATATCACCGTGTTATAGCCGTACACACAGCACGCGCTGTAGCCGCCTGGAGAATATGTGATAACACCGTGTTATAGCCGTACACACAGCACGCGCTGTAGCCGCCTGGAGAACATGTGATATCACCGTGTTATAGCCGTACACACAGCACGCGCTGTAGCCGCCTGGAGAATATGTGATAACACCGTGTTATAGCCGGACACACAGCACGCGCTGTAGCCGCCTGGAGAATATGTGATAACACCGTGTTATAGCCGTACACACAGCACGCGCTGTAGCCGCCTGGAGAATATGTGATAACACCGTGTTATAGCCGGACACACAGCACGCGCTGTAGCCGCCTGGAGAATATGTGATAACACCGTGTTATAGCCGGACACACAGCACGCGCTGTAGCCGCCTGGAGAATATGTGATATCACCGTGTTATAGCCGGACACACAGCACGCGCTGTAGCCGCCTGGAGAATATGTGATAACACCGTGTTATAGCCGGACACACAGCACGCGCTGTAGCCGCCTGGAGAATATGTGATATCACCGTGTTATAGCCGTACACACAGCACGCGCTGTAGCCGCCTGGAGAATATGTGATAACACCGTGTTATAGCCGTACACACAATATGTGATAACACCGTGTTATAGCCGTACACACAATATGTGATATCACCGTGTTATAGCCGTACACACAATATGTGATATCACCGTGTTATAGCCGTACACACAATATGTGATATCACCGTGTTATAGCCGTACACACAGCACGCGCTGTAGCCGCCTGGAGAATATGTGATATCACCGTGTTATAGCCGTACACACAATATGTGATATCACCGTGTTATAGCCGTACACACAATATGTGATATCACCGTGTTATAGCCGTACACACAATATGTGATATCACCGTGTTATAGCCGTACACACAATATGTGATAACACCGTGTTATAGCCGTACACACAATATGTGATATCACCGTGTTATAGCCGTACACACAATATGTGATAACACCGTGTTATAGCCGTACACACAATATGTGATATCACCGTGTTATAGCCGTACACACAATATGTGATATCACCGTGTTATAGCCGTACACACAATATGTGATATCACCGTGTTATAGCCGTACACACAATATGTGATAACACCGTGTTATAGCCGTACACACAATATGTGATATCACCGTGTTATAGCCGTACACACAATATGTGATATCACCGTGTTATAGCCGTACACACAATATGTGATAACACCGTGTTATAGCCGTACACACAATATGTGATATCACCGTGTTATAGCCGTACACACAGCACGCGCTGTAGCCGCCTGGAGAATATGTGATAACACCGTGTTATAGCCGTACACACAATATGTGATAACACCGTGTTATAGCCTTACACACAATATGTGATAACACCGTGTTATAGCCGTACACACAATATGTGATATCACCGTGTTATAGCCGTACACACAATATGTGATATCACCGTGTTATAGCCGTACACACAATATGTGATATCACCGTGTTATAGCCGTACACACAGCACGCGCTGTAGCCGCCTGGAGAATATGTGATAACACCGTGTTATAGCCGTACACACAATATGTGATAACACCGTGTTATAGCCGTACACACAATATGTGATAACACCGTGTTATAGCCGTACACACAATATGTGATATCACCGTGTTATAGCCGTACACACAATATGTGATATCACCGTGTTATAGCCGTACACACAATATGTGATATCACCGTGTTATAGCCGTACACACAATATGTGATAACACCGTGTTATAGCCGTACACACAATATGTGATATCACCGTGTTATAGCCGTACACACAATATGTGATTACACCGTGTTATAGCCGTACACACAATATGTGATATCACCGTGTCATAGCCGTACACACAATATGTGATAACACCGTGTTATAGCCGTACACACAATATGTGATATCACCGTGTTATAGCCGTACACACAATATGTGATAACACCGTGTTATAGCCGTACACACAATATGTGATATCACCGTGTTATAGCCGTACACACAGCACGCGCTGTAGCCGCCTGGAGAATATGTGATAACACCGTGTTATAGCCGTACACACAATATGTGATAACACCGTGTTATAGCCGTACACACAATATGTGATAACACCGTGTTATAGCCGTACACACAATATGTGATATCACCGTGTTATAGCCGTACACACAATATGTGATATCACCGTGTTATAGCCGTACACACAATATGTGATATCACCGTGTTATAGCCGTACACACAGCACGCGCTGTAGCCGCCTGGAGAATATGTGATAACACCGTGTTATAGCCGTACACACAATATGTGATAACACCGTGTTATAGCCGTACACACAATATGTGATAACACCGTGTTATAGCCGTACACACAATATGTGATATCACCGTGTTATAGCCGTACACACAATATGTGATATCACCGTGTTATAGCCGTACACACAATATGTGATATCACCGTGTTATAGCCGTACACACAATATGTGATAACACCGTGTTATAGCCGTACACACAATATGTGATATCACCGTGTTATAGCCGTACACACAATATGTGATAACACCGTGTTATAGCCGTACACACAATATGTGATATCACCGTGTCATAGCCGTACACACAATATGTGATAACACCGTGTTATAGCCGTACACACAATATGTGATAACACCGTGTTATAGCCGTACACACAGCACGCGCTGTAGCCGCCTGGAGAATATGTGATATCACCGTGTTATAGCCGTACACACAATATGTGATATCACCGTGTTATAGCCGTACACACAATATGTGATATCACCGTGTTATAGCCGTACACACAATATGTGATATCACCGTGTTATAGCCGTACACACAATATGTGATATCACCGTGTTATAGCCGTACACACAATATGTGATAACACCGTGTTATAGCCGTACACACAATATGTGATATCACCGTGTTATAGCCGTACACACAACATGTGATATCACCGTGTTATAGCCGTACACACAATATGTGATATCACCGTGTATTAGCCGTACACACAATATGTGATATCACCGTGTTATAGCCGTACACACAATATGTGATAACACCGTGTTATAGCCGTACACACAATATGTGATAACACCGTGTTATAGCCGTACACACAATATGTGATAACACCGTGTTATAGCCGTACACACAATATGTGATATCACCGTGTTATAGCCGTACACACAATATGTGATATCACCGTGTTATAGCCGTACACACAATATGTGATATCACCGTGTTATAGCCGTACACACAATATGTGATATCACCGTGTTATAGCCGTACACACAATATGTGATATCACCATGTTATAGCCGTACACACAATATGTGATAACACCGTGTTATAGCCGTACACACAATATGTGATAACACCGTGTTATAGCCGTACACACAATATGTGATATCACCGTGTTATAGCCGTACACACAATATGTGATATCACCGTGTTATAGCCGTACACACAATATGTGATATCACCGTGTTATAGCCGTACACACAATATGTGATAACACCGTGTTATAGCCGTACACACAATATGTGATATCACCGTGTTATAGCCGTACACACAATATGTGATAACACCGTGTTATAGCCGTACACACAATATGTGATAACACCGTGTTATAGCCGTACACACAATATGTGATAACACCGTGTTATAGCCGTACACACAATATGTGATATCACCGTGTTATAGCCGTACACACAATATGTGATATCACCGTGTTATAGCCGTACACACAATATGTGATATCACCGTGTTATAGCCGTACACACAGCACGCGCTGTAGCCGCCTGGAGAATATGTGATATCACCGTGTTATAGCCGTACACACAATATGTGATATCACCGTGTTATAGCCGTACACACAGCACGCGCTGTAGCCGCCTGGAGAATATGTGATAACACCGTGTTATAGCCGTACACACAATATGTGATATCACCGTGTTATAGCCGTACACACAATATGTGATACCACCGTGTTATAGCCGTACACACAATATGTGATATCACCGTGTTATAGCCGTACACACAATATGTGATATCACCGTGTTATAGCCGTACACACAATATGTGATAACACCGTGTTATAGCCGTACACACAATATGTGATATCACCGTGTTATAGCCGTACACACAATATGTGATATCACCGTGTTATAGCCGTACACACAATATGTGATATCACCGTGTTATAGCCGTACACACAGCACGCGCTGTAGCCGCCTGGAGAATATGTGATATCACCGTGTTATAGCCGTACACACAGCACGCGCTGTAGCCGCCTGGAGAATATGTGATATCACCGTGTTATAGCCGTACACACAATATGTGATATCACCGTGTTATAGCCGTACACACAGCACGCGCTGTAGCCGCCTGGAGAATATGTGATAACACCGTGTTATAGCCGTACACACAGCACGCGCTGTAGCCGCCTGGAGAATATGTGATAACACCGTGTTATAGCCGTACACACAATATGTGATATCACCGTGTTATAGCCGTACACACAATATGTGATACCACCGTGTTATAGCCGTACACACAGCACGCGCTGTAGCCGCCTGGAGAATATGTGATAACACCGTGTTATAGCCGTACACACAATATGTGATATCACCGTGTTATAGCCGTACACACAATATGTGATAACACCGTGTTATAGCCGTACACACAGCACGCGCTGTAGCCGCCTGGAGAATATGTGATAACACCGTGTTATAGCCGTACACACAATATGTGATATCACCGTGTTATAGCCGTACACACAATATGTGATATCACCGTGTTATAGCCGTACACACAATATGTGATATCACCGTGTTATAGCCGTACACACAATATGTGATAACACCGTGTTATAGCCGTACACACAATATGTGATATCACCGTGTTATAGCCGTACACACAATATGTGATATCACCGTGTTATAGCCGTACACACAATATGTGATATCACCGTGTTATAGCCGTACACACAGCACGCGCTGTAGCCGCCTGGAGAATATGTGATAACACCGTGTTATAGCCGTACACACAATATGTGATATCACCGTGTTATAGCCGTACACACAATATGTGATAACACCGTGTTATAGCCGTACACACAGCACGCGCTGTAGCCGCCTGGAGAATATGTGATATCACCGTGTTATAGCCGTACACACAATATGTGATATCACCGTGTTATAGCCGTACACACAATATGTGATAACACCGTGTTATAGCCGTACACACAATATGTGATATCACCGTGTTATAGCCGTACACACAATATGTGATAACACCGTGTTATAGCCGTACACACAATATGTGATAACACCGTGTTATAGCCGTACACACAATATGTGATATCACCGTGTTATAGCCGTACACACAGCACGCGCTGTAGCCGCCTGGAGAATATGTGATATCACCGTGTTATAGCCGTACACACAATATGTGATAACACCGTGTTATAGCCGTACACACAATATGTGATATCACCGTGTTATAGCCGTACACACAGCACGCGCTGTAGCCGCCTGGAGAATATGTGATAACACCGTGTTATAGCCGTACACACAATATGTGATAACACCGTGTTATAGCCGTACACACAATATGTGATATCACCGTGTTATAGCCGTACACACAGCACGCGCTGTAGCCGCCTGGAGAATATGTGATAACACCGTGTTATAGCCGTACACACAATATGTGATAACACCGTGTTATAGCCGTACACACAATATGTGATATCACCGTGTTATAGCCGTACACACAGCACGCGCTGTAGCCGCCTGGAGAATATGTGATAACACCGTGTTATAGCCGTACACACAATATGTGATAACACCGTGTTATAGCCGTACACACAATATGTGATATCACCGTGTTATAGCCGTACACACAGCACGCGCTGTAGCCGCCTGGAGAATATGTGATATCACCGTGTTATAGCCGTACACACAATATGTGATATCACCGTGTTATAGCCGTACACACAGCACGCGCTGTAGCCGCCTGGAGAATATGTGATAACACCGTGTTCAGTATGAAATGATGCGTGACCGTTTCGTACATAATATTTACTTTGAAATTGAAACATTCGCCTCTAAGTTTATTTTCGTTATTTTGTTCATAATATTTTAGTCATCAGTACCGACAATATTGCTATTTTATTAAATCCATCTCACGTCAAACTATGTTCTGAAATCTCCCATGTTACAGCAACTTAATATCGTTTTTCATGACTATGCATGTTTACATAGACTTTTTATGAACAATTGTTTGACTGATCAAGTGGTATGTGTACTTGATGTACTTGCCTCAAATTGTCCTAATCTTGTTGAAACTTTTGGCCAGTGCCCTGCTTCAGGGTTTTCTAATCATGACCTTATCTATGCTGTTTTTTCTTTGACTATTCCTAAATACACACCAAAGCTAATTACATATAGGGACTTCACCAAATTTGAACACGACGCATTTTTCGATGACGCAGTCAATACTACCTGGCATACAATCACTGAAACTAACGATATTGACCAAAAAGTAGCAACTTTCATCTCTCAACTCAATGGACTGTACGACAAACACGCTCCTCTTAAGACGGTACGGGCTAAGCATGCACCAGCACCATGGATGACACCTGACATAAAAATACTAATTAATGACCGTGATACCGCCAGAAGGCGCCATGTGAAAACTAAAAATCAAGATGACTATGAGAAATACCGTATATTACGTAAGAAACAAAGCAAATTATCCGTAACTCAAAGATAAGATACACTCACAACTTATTTAACACTTCCAAATTCCTCTCCACTTTATGGAGTGCTGTCAGATCTCTAGGAATTGGTAAACAGAAGCGATCGAACCATACTTCTTCTGTATGTGCGGAATCATTAAATACTCACTTTACATCCGTTGCTACGGTCACTGACCCAGCTAGAATTAGAAATACAATTAATCGCTACAAATCTCTTCCTCTACCGACACTTGAAGTTTTTCACTTTTCATATGTTTACCCGAAAGACATAATTAAAGCTGCACGTGACATTAAATCCAAAGCCAAGGGTCCAGACAACATCTCCATTACTTTAATTCTGAAATGTCTTGATAATTTACCATCAATCTTGCATATTTTCAATTTTTCCCTTCAGTCTGGTGTGTTTCCAACTCAGTGGAAGATGGCCCAAGTTACACCTATTCCAAAATCATCAAGCCCTACTTCCTGCAATGATTTCCGACCTATCAGCCTTCTCTGCGTACTAAGCAAAATTCTTGAAAAAATTGTCCATAGTCAATATTGTGCTTACCTCAACACACATGATGTCTTAAGCCCTTATCAATCTGGTTTTCGAAAGGGGCACAATACAACAACAGCACTTATTAAAGTAACGGATGACATTCGGTTCGCGATGGATAAGAAGCAGCTGACTCTTCTAACTCTGTTTGACTTTAGCAAGGCATTCGATTGCGTACATCATGAGTTACTTCTTACCAAGCTATCAAACATTGGCGTATCGGAATCTGCACTTCACTGGTTCTCCTCATATTTATCTAAT
>OX246750.1:25354635-25416690 GCA_945910005.1 Isoperla grammatica | reverse complement strand
ACTACAGGCTATTACTATTGTTATTATTACTATTGTTATCATTAATATTGTTGTTATTATTTTTATTATTATTATTATTATTATTATTATTATTATTATTATTATTATTATTATTATTATTATTATTATTATTATTATTATTATTATTATTATTTTAAATATTTTTACTATTATTAATGTTATTGTTATTATTATTGTTATAATTATTATTATTATTATTATTATTATTATTATTATTATTATTATTATTATTATTATTATAATTATTATTATTATTATTATTATTATTATTATTATTATTATTATTATTATTATTATTATTATTATTATTATTATTATTATTATTTGTATTATTATTGTTATTATTATTATTATTATTATTATTATTATTATTTTTATTATTATTATTATTATTATTATTATTATTATTATTATTATTATTATTATTATTATTATTATTATTATTGTTATTATTATTATTGCTATTTTATTAGTAGTAGTACTAGTAGTAGTATCTAGTAGTAGTAGTAGTAGTAGTAGTAGTAGTAGTAGTAGTAGTAGTAGTAGTAGTAGTAGTAGTAGTATATTATTGTTGTTGTTATTATTATAATTTGTAGACTTTTAAATTCTGAGGCGCCTTGAACCGCAAAAGAAACGAAAAACTAAAAAAAAAATATCGGTTTTCGTTTTGGTCGATTTTTTGGGGGTTTCGGAAGGAGCCATTTTGATCCCCTGGTTGAAAGATACATTTTTTAAAATGTTCCGATGATACTGATTTGATGCGATTGTGACCTTTCGCTTCTAGATTTAATTTTAGCATGACACAGTTTCATTCAACACTAGATGATGATATTTCATTGCTGTTCATGTCAATATATGACGTGTGTTGTACAGGTACTTGCATAACATTTATTTTCAATGTTACTTCATTATACGCAAACTTGATTAGACCTATAGCTCGGCTTGGCTGGCGCTAGACGGTTCTCTTCTCTCCTCGTTAGAGAGATTTACCAAACATTACAAATGAATAGTTTTTCCGAGAAACTAGTATATTGTCCTCGATGCAAAGCAACGTCCCTCGCCCTCGAGGGAATTCCACCTTCGCAGCCCTCTCCGCTCACCCCCTCCCCAACCATCCGTACGGCCCGAGCAGCGAGAAGAAGCATAACTTCTTGAAACTGCCACCAGGGAGACACTGTCCACGCAGCGCGTAGTTATCACGGACAAATAGTTTATAATTTTGTTAAAGAGAACTAAATGAGATATCAACATAAAAACAGTGTCAGTACCTCTAAGATACATTCGCGCACTGGTGTAATTTTTTGTAACGTTATTCATTGGAAAGTTTCAAATACTCAATTAAAAATCTTTTTTTAGTAATACACATTGCCAACGTTTTTTTATTTGGATCTTATAAAGTATGCATTTCACTCCAAACCAAAAGGTATATTAATAAAGAGTATACAATTTTGTAGGTAATGACATATTGCGTTTCTTATTTGATGAGTTGGAAGCACTAAACAAAAAATGACAAAGTAGGAAATTGTGTAAGAGCAGAATTGGACGACACACAGCCTTACAAAAAATAATTATACATTTACAAAATTACATTTAATCAATTACATTTCCAACAATATAACCACGAAGCAATAGGCCTATACACATTGTAGCGAACTAGGATTGCGATGTACCGCGACAGCCGGCAGCTCAGTGGATAGACTCGCTTCGCCCTGACAGGGTAGGCTCGCTGGTCAGCGCTGATACTGAGACATCTACTAGCAAAATTGTGAAAGTAAATTGATTTTATTCTTAAAACTGTGGTTGTTTTGTGGCGGGAAAGTATCAGCTTACACGCCTTCGGCCTGTTTGTGTTATTGGGGTCTAAGGGCCGTATGCAGTCAAGTTTCAAGTACAGGATATGTTGCTATGGAATTGCTTTATTACATGCTATTTTCCATAAGAAGATCAAACTCCATAGCAACCATAAACGAATCTCATGGTAGCCGGACAATTTGCCAGGCGACCCTAGAACAATTTGTCAGGCAAGTGTATGAGGTAACGGTAGGACTAGGACAACTTGCCAGGCTAGTGTATGAGGTAACGGTAGGACTAGGACAACTTGCCAGGCTAGTGTATGAGGTCACGGCGGGGCTAGGACAATTTGCCAGGCTGGTTTTGACTTTGAGGAGATCACGTGCTCACACATATCTACACTGCAGGAAGCGTTATGCCATGTTGTACTGTGTTGTAATCCCATTTAAATTATCATAGTATAAGTCCTATAATCGTCCGTTTGAGCGTTTGGAGCAGAGCTGTTATACTTCGAACCACCACACAGCAATTTGATAACAACAACAAACAACAAAGTTTCCCAACGGACGTTCTTCGTTGGCCTCAAACATTCACATTGTTTGCTTGGACGTCGCGTTGTGCGTATCGTTAGAACCGAAATTGTGATTCTCATGGAAGTGACCAAGACCGAACGTGGGGCACCTTTGCTTTTGTATTTGGGGTACCAATATACCATCAAGTACAAGGGTGCACATACTCTGAGGTGGGCGTGCTGCCGTCGTGCGCTTTACCAATGCCCTGGAGCAGTTACTACGACGAACAACGAACCGGTAAGCGATGTATGAGATTGGATTATGATTGTATTATTTATGCTGAAATTGTTAAATAACTAAGATTAAGATTAAAAAGCATTTTACATTTTTTTAGTTGGTGCCCATGAAATAAAGACACATTAACACGATCGTTGTAAGAAGTGTGGCGCCCCTACGCCCAAACACATATGCCCCCCCCCAAACTCTTACTCCAAACGGAACCCATTAAAAACATATTGGGCTGTTAAGGACTACATATTAACTTTTTACATCAAAATTTGTATTTCTAATTTGATGCAATAAGTAAAATTTGCTTATTCAACAAAAAGTATTGTTTTTTATTGATTTTTGTTATATGATATTATTCAAAATAAGTAAATGAAAGTTGAAAATAAATTCAAAATTACAATTTTATAAAAATTAAACTATTAAATGTATTATTTTAATCTTGACGTTATTCTTTACCCCCTTCTTTCTTGAAGGTTCACTTAGTCGTGTGATAGAGATTAACATATTAATGTGTTCTGACTGGGGATCAAAGCGGGAACCTCCTGCTCAATAGATAAATAGGTAAAAGCATTGGTACTTGGAGCAGAATCTTCTGGGTTCGATCCCTATAGTACCCTGAAAAAAATTGTACTAAAATTATACTAAAGAGCGATCATTAATAAGTAATAACTCATTCGGGAACTCGGCATAACGCTTCCTGCAGTATAGATATGTGTGAGCACGTGATCCCCTAAATGTCAAGACCAGCCTGGCAAATTGTCCTAGCCCTTAAGTGACGTCACAGAGCAGCCTGGCAAGTTGTCCTAGCAAGTTGTCCTAGCCCCGCCGTGACCTCATACACTAGCCTGGCAAGTTGTCCTAGCCCCGCCGTGACCTCATACTCTAGCCTGGCAAGTTGTCCTAGCCCCGCCGTGACCTCATACTCTAGCCTGGCAAGTTGTCCTAGCCCCACCGTGACCTCATACTCTAGCCTGGCAAGTTGTCCTAGCCCCGCCGTGACCTCATACACTAGCCTGGCAAGTTGTCCTAGCCCCGCCGTGACCTCATACTCTAGCCTGGCAAGTTGTCCTAGCCCCGCCGTGACCTCATACTCTAGCCTGGCAAGTTGTCCTAGCCCCGCCGTGACCTCATACACTAGCCTGGCAAGTTGTCCTAGCCCCGCCGTGACCTCATACACTAGCCTGGCAAGTTGTCCTAGCCCCGCCGTGACCTCATACTCTAGCCTGGCAAGTTGTCCTAGCCCCGCCGTGACCTCATACACTAGCCTGGCAAGTTGTCCTAGCCCCGCCGTGACACCTCATACTCTAGCCTGGCAAGTTGTCCTAGCCCCGCCGTGACCTCATACTCTAGCCTTGCAAGTTGTCCTAGCCCCGCCGTGACCTCATACTCTAGCCTGGCAAGTTGTCCTAGCCCCACCGACACCTCATACTCTAGCCTGGCAAGTTGTCCTAGCCCCGCCGTGACCTCATACTCTAGCCTGGCAAGTTGTCCTAGCCCCGCCGTGACCTCATACTCTAGCCTGGCAAGTTGTCCTAGCCCCACCGTGACCTCATACTCTAGCCTGGCAAGTTGTCCTAGCCCCGCCGTGACCTCATACTCTAGCCTGGCAAGATGTCCTAGCCCCGCCGTGACCTCATACTCTAGCCTGGCAAGTTGTCCTAGCCCCACCGTGACCTCATACTCTGGCCTGGCAAGTTGTCCTAGCCCCGCCGTGACCTCATACTCTAGCCTGGCAAGTTGTCCTAGCCCCACCGTGACCTCATACTCTAGCCTGGCAAGTTGTCCTAGCCCCGCCGTGACCTCACACTCTAGCCTGGCAAGTTGTCCTAGCCCCGCCGTGACCTCATACTCTAGCCTGGCAAGTTGTCCTAGCCCCGCCGTGACCTCATACTCTAGCCTGGCAAGTTACCCTAGCCCCGCCGTGACCTCATACTCTAGCCTGGCAAGTTACCCTAGCCCCACCGTGACCTCATACTCTAGCCTGGCAAGTTATCCTAGCCCCACCGTGACCTCATGTCTATCCTGGCAAGTTGTCCTAGCCCCACCGTGACCTCATACTCTAGCCTGGCAAGTTGTCCTAGCTCCGCCCTCACCTCATACTCTAGCCTGGCAAGTTGTCCTAGCCCCGCCGTGACCTCACACTCTAGCCTGGCAAGTTGTCCTAGCCCCGCCGTGACCTCACACTCTAGCCTGGCAAGTTGTCCTAGCCCCGCCGTGACCTCATACACTAGCCTGGCAAGTTGTCCTAGCCCAACCGTGACCTCACACTCTAGCCTGGCAAGTTGTCTTAGCCCCGCCGTGACCTCATACTCTAGCCTGGCAAATTGTTCTAGCCCCGCCGTGACCTCATACTCTAGCCTGGCAAGTTGTCTTAGCCCCACCGTGACCTCATACTCTAGCCTGGCAAATTGTTCTAGCCCCACCGTGACCTCATACTCTAGTCTAGCAAGTTGTCCTAGCCCCGCCGTGACCTCATACTCTAGCCTGGCAAGTTGTCTTAGCCCCACCGTGACCTCATACTCTAGCCTGGCAAGTTATCTTAGGTTGGAATTCACAGTCGGCCCCTACACCTAGGGGCACCCATTGTTGCTATGGATTTGTTTTGTTTATGGGAAATAACATGCAAACAATTGTTACCTTGGTAACAATGGGCGCCCCTAGGTGTAGAGGCCGACTATGAATTCCAACCCACCGTGACCTCATACTCTAGCCTGGCAAGTTGTCTTAGCCCCACCGTGACCTCATACTCTAGCCTGGCAAGTTAACCTAGCCCCACCGTGACCTCATTCTCTAGCCTGGCAAGTTGTCTTAGCCCCACCGTGACCTCATACTCTAGCCTGGCAAATTGTTCTAGCCCCACCGTGACCTCATACTCTAGCCTGGCAAGTTGCCTTAGCCCAACCATGACCTCATACTCTAGCCTGGCAAATTGTCTTAGCCCCACCGTGACCTCATACTCTAGCCTGGCAAATTGTCTTAGCCCCACCGTGACCTCATACTCTAGCCTGGCAAATTGTTCTTGCCCCACCGTGACCTCATACTCTAGCCTGGCAAGTTGTCCTAGCCCCACCGTGACCTCACACTCTAGCCTGGCAAGTTGTCCTAGCCCCGCCGTGACCTCATACACTAGCCTGGCAAGTTGTCCTAGCCCAACCGTGACCTCACACTCTAGCCTGGCAAGTTGTCTTAGCCCCGCCGTGACCTCATACTCTAGCCTGGCAAATTGTTCTAGCCCCGCCGTGACCTCATACTCTAGCCTGGCAAGTTGTCTTAGCCCCACCGTGACCTCATACTCTAGCCTGGCAAATTGTTCTAGCCCCACCGTGACCTCATACTCTAGTCTAGCAAGTTGTCCTAGCCCCGCCGTGACCTCATACTCTAGCCTGGCAAGTTGTCTTAGCCCCACCGTGACCTCATACTCTAGCCTGGCAAGTTATCTTAGGTTGGAATTCACAGTCGGCCCCTACACCTAGGGGCACCCATTGTTGCTATGGATTTGTTTTGTTTATGGGAAATAACATGCAAACAATTGTTACCTTGGTAACAATGGGCGCCCCTAGGTGTAGAGGCCGACTATGAATTCCAACCCACCGTGACCTCATACTCTAGCCTGGCAAGTTGTCTTAGCCCCACCGTGACCTCATACTGTAGCCTGGCAAGTTAACCTAGCCCCACCGTGACCTCATTCTCTAGCCTGGCAAGTTGTCTTAGCCCCACCGTGACCTCATACTCTAGCCTGGCAAATTGTTCTAGCCCCACCGTGACCTCATACTCTAGCCTGGCAAGTTGCCTTAGCCCAACCATGACCTCATACTCTAGCCTGGCAAATTGTCTTAGCCCCACCGTGACCTCATACTCTAGCCTGGCAAATTGTCTTAGCCCCACCGTGACCTCATACTCTAGCCTGGCAAATTGTTCTTGCCCCACCGTGACCTCATACTCTAGCCTGGCAAGTTGTCCTAGCCCCACCGTGACCTCATACTCTAGCCTGGCAAGTTGTCCTAGCCCCGCCGTGACCTCATACTCTAGCCTGGCAAGTTGTTCTAGCCCCACCGTGACCTCATACTCTAGCCTGGCAAATTGTCCTAGCCCCACCGTGACCTCATACTCTAGCCTGGCAAGTTGTCCTAGCCCCACTGTGACCTCATACTCTAGCCTGGCAAGTTGTCCTAGCCCCGCCGTGACCTCACACTCTAGCCTGGCAAGTTGTCCTAGCCCCACTGTGACCTCATACTCTAGCCTGGCAAGTTGTCCTAGCCCCACCGTGACCTCATACTCTAGCCTGGCAAGTTGTCTTAGCCCCACCGTGACCTCATACTCTAGCCTGGCAAATGGTTCTAGCCCCACCGTGACCTCATACTCTAGCCTGGCAAGTTGCCTTAGCCCCACCATGACCTCATACTCTAGCCTGGCAAATTGTCTTAGCCCCACCGTGACCTCATACTCTAGTCTGGCAAATTGTTCTTGCCCCACCGTGACCTCATACTCTAGCCTGGCAAGTTGTCCTAGCCCCACCGTGACCTCATACTCTAGCCTGGCAAGTTGTCCTAGCCCCACCGTGACCTCATACTCTAGCCTGGCAAGTTGTCCTAGCCCCACCGTGACCTCATACTCTAGCCTGGCAAGTTGTCCTAGCCCCGCCGTGACCTCATACTCTAGCCTGGCAAGTTGTCCTAGCCCCGCCGTGACCTCATACTCTAGCCTGGCAAGTTGTCCTAGCCCCGCCGTGACCTCATACTCTAGCCTGGCAAATTGTTCTTGCCCCACCGTGACCTCATATTATAGCCTGGCAAGTTGTCCTAGCCCCACCGTGACCTCATACTCTAGCCTGGCAAGTTGTCCTAGCCCCGCCGTGACCTCATACTCTAGCCTGGCAAGTTGTTCTAGCCCCACCGTGACCTCATACTCTAGCCTGGCAAGTTGTCCTAGCCCCACCGTGACCTCACACTCTAGCCTGGCAAGTTGTCCTGGCCCCACCGTGACCTCACACTCTAGTCTGGCAAGTTGTCCTAGCCCCACCATGACCTCATACTCTAGCCTGGCAGGTTGTCCTAGCCCCACCGTGACCTCATACTCTAGCCTGGCAAGTTGTCCTAGCCCCACCGTGACCTCATACTCTAGCCTGGCAAGTTGTCCTAGCCCCGCCGTGACCTCATACTCTAGCCTGGCAAGTTGACTTAGCCCCACCATGACCTCATACTCTAGCCTGGCAAATTGTCTTAGCCCCACCGTGACCTCATACTCTAGCCTGGCAAGTTGTCTTAGCCCCACCGTGACCTCATACTCTAGCCTGGCAAGTTATCTTAGGTTGGAATTCACAGTCGGCCCCTACACCTAGGGGCATCCATTGTTGCTATGGATTTGTTTTGTTTATGGGAAATAACATGAAACAATTGTTACCTTGGTAACAATGGGCGCCCCTAGGTGTAGGAGCCGACTATGAATTCCAACCTTAGCCCCACCGTGACCTCATACTCTAGCCTGGCAAGTTGTCCTAGCCCCACCGTGACCTCATACTCTAGCCTGGCAAGTTGTCCTAGCCCCACCTTGACCTCATACTCTAGCCTGGCAAGTTGTCTTAGCCCCACCGTGACCTCATACTCTAGCCTGGCAAGTTGTCTTAGCCCCACCGTGACCTCATACCCTAGCCTGGCAAATTGTTCTAGCACCACCGTGACCTCATACTCTAGCCTGGCAAGTTGACTTAGCCCCACCATGACCTCATACTCTAGCCTGGCAAATTGTCTTAGCCCCACCGTGACCTCATACTCTAGCCTGGCAAATTGTTCTTGCCCCACCGTGACCTCATACTCTAGCCTGGCAAGTTGTCCTAGCCCCACCGTGACCTCATTACTCTAGCCTGGCAAGTTGTCCTAGCCCCACTGTGACCTCATACTCTAGCCTGGCAAGTTGTCCTAGCCCCACCGTGACCTCTTATCTAGCCTGGCAAATTGTCCTAGGGTCGCAAAATAAAGCCTAACAAATTGTCCGCCTGGCAAATCGTCCGTGAACCGAATCACATACATAACTCGACTCTGCATTCCGCCCTAAATCTCCGCTGTGAAAGCCTCAAAGGTGTGTGCTGGTGTTTGTGATACATAACTCGACTCTGCATTCCGCCCTAAATCTCCGCTGTGAAAGCCTCAAGGGTGTGTGTGCTGGTGTTTGTGATACATAACTCGACTCTGCATTCCGCCCTAAATCTCCGCTGTGAAAGCCTCAAAGGTGTGTGCTGGTGTTTGTGATACATAACTCGACTCTGCATTCCGCCCTAAATCTCCGCTGTGAAAGCCTCAAGGGTGTGTGTGCTGGTGTTTGTGATACATAACTCGACTCTGCATTCCGCCCTAAATCTCCGCTGTGAAAGCCTCAAAGGTGTGTGTGTGCAAAAAGAGTTTTTGTTAATATTTTTAACAATAACATTGCAGTATTTGGTGCAAAGGGCGACCTTTCTTCGCCGTATACGTATGTTGGTAAAAGAAGTGTGCAGAAAAGAAGATATGCTGCAGCAATTGGAAGAGTAGCAGCGTCTTCCATAACCTCAACCTACACATTTATAAGGACCAAAATTTCATGGCCCGTCCAGTTGTGTCTCTTTAACACTTTTTCCGCCTTCTCTGCAATACCTCCCGAACACGAGGAATCCATAGCTTCACGAATTTTATTAACGAACGACGAATTTTATTAAATGAAATAGCGGAATAGCGTAGGCCTACCCAGGAACGGTTACACCAACTGGACGTAGTTATGCAGAAAGGAACCAACCCATACATACCTGAAAAATAGTTACAGCGGTTCTAGTATTACTTCTTATCATAAAATCTGCATTAACCCCACGATATCTACAAAATCATGTTAAATACACTAGTTATATGTAAATATAAGGAGAAGAAAATATTTCCAAAAATATTTGTATTTTGGTTGCTAATACGAAACATGTTGGTTGGTTCCTTTCTGCTTACTAGGATAAGTCAACTACAAAAAATAAAATGTGGGTTGGTTCCTTTGCTTTTACTATATTTTGATGAAATAAAGTTTGACAAAAAGTGATATACTAGGATTTTAAATGAATAGGTAGTAGTTTTTATATATGTGGGTTAATTTAACTTTCAATCCCGCCATGCTTCCATTTTTGTAACATTAACCTCAATAATTGCAACGGCTTCCTACTCTGCTTTCAACATAAACATTCGGCCAAACTTTGGGTTTATAGATAGATATGGGATTCTTCTTTTTATCCTTAAAATCACATTTAAAAAATATAAATGTTCTGAAAACAACAACAACAAAATATAAAGATAAGAATGGAAAGAAACATAAAATGTTGCATTCTCAATCTCACATTAAGCAGAAAAGAACCAAGTGGGTTGGTTCTTTTCTGCAAAATACGAAATGTAGGATTTCTTGTGTAGCCTACCAGTAGCAGAAAAGAACCAAGTAGGTTGGTTCCTTTCTGCAAAATAAGAAATGTTGAATTTTCTTGTGTGGGTTGGTTCTGGTGCGTATAGAAGGCAGCACATATATAATACTAAGTTGGGAATTAACACATACTTGGAGGCCTCTATTGTCGATGCTTGGAACTATTTAAAAAAAAAAAATATTTGTGGGTTGGTTCCTTTCTGCATAACTACGTCCAACTAGCAACACCAAAACACAACAATGAAACAAATGAATTGAATCGATGGACAAACAACAAGCTGTCAAAAAATAATTTCGTCTGATTTTGGAAAACAAAACAAAAAACAATCAAATACACATACAAAACTTTCATTTAGTCGTAAGTTTTTAATGGCGAGCAGTTACTATTGCTATACACTTGTTTTTATTTCTATGGTTTGCAATTTTATTATTTTGACAGCTGATGGTTTGTCTATCAGTTCAATTTATGGGACGTTTACAGCTACGCGTTGCGAGCGAAGTGAGGGCGCGAGCTCCAATCAGCGGCCGAATTTCAAGCAAAGAAGTTAATAGCTCACGAAACTCGGCCACTGATTGGAGCTCGCGCCTTCGCTTCGCTCGCAACGCGTAGCTGTAAATCGACTATTATTTGTTCCATTGTCGTCTTTCGGTGTTGCTAGTGCCCTATAACGCAACTCATCGCCTGGTATCTTTTGAAAATATGTATGATTTTCAACAAGGCAGTGGCAAATTGATCTAAGTTACCCGCTAACTACGTTCACCAAACGCAGTTAGTGCTTGATGTCAGTTAGGGCTAACTGCGTTACGTTCACATTACATTCCAAACAGAAGTTTGTGGCTTAACTGATGTTAGCGGGGCTAGTGTGAACAAAGTTTACAAAAACAGCTTTTTTAAATATATGTACGCTGTAGATCATGTAAACTATTACTTACTACCAGTAAATGAGACATTTTGATCCAACGCAGTGTATAACAGTTATATATTGTAATGATATTTTGTCAAAGTTATTTTGACATCAGCTTATACGTTCTTTAACATTTCTCCCATTTGAATAACGTGTGATTTTTAACATTTTTGAACGGACTGCGATGACCCAACTTGCGAGTTCGACGAGTCTCCGCTAGTAGACCTTGGTCAGTATGCTGCCTCATGTTAAGAGGGCTATGAGTAGCAATTTTGTTTGGAAGATGTGTGTCATTCAAATGAAAAAAGTTTAGCAACTTCTGTATTTTGAAGGATACAATATGTGCAACATGTGATATACTTTATTATTATACTTTATTATTTTTTATGTGGTATACTTTATTACAAGATTCGTGTATTGTTTCAATAAGTTTTATTAGTTATTATCATCATCGTCTTTGTTTTTGGTGATAAACTGAATTTTTGGCGGTATGCATGTACGTACATGCATGTACATGTACATATGCATATCAAACTGCAACAATATAGCTTCTATTAATTGATGCTTTTTGTCCTTGAATATAAGTATGTTGTAAGTTGAAGTATGACGAAAGTATTGAACCGTGTAATGTGGATATAACACAGGTCGAGACTGACCCTCCCCCCAAATCAATATCCTCGCTATGCTCATGTAATCTTCAAGTATTTGGTATATTTCAATTAAATTCTTTTTATTACCTTTTCGGTTGAAAAATCTCTTAATAGAAAACATTTTTTGGTAAAAAAACTTAAAGCTTAACTTAAGGCTTTACCCTTATTTTTATTTATTAATCGACCTTTCGACGAGGTATAGAGCTATAGACCTTTCTTTTTCAAGACACAGAAATAACCCACAAAAAACATTTTCAAAAACCCAGATAAAACAAATAGATCAGCAAAATCACAGCCTGCCATATTAAATTTCCTTTAAAAAGTTGAATCAAAAAATAAATAAAAAACGTAAAGATTTGTGTCAACAACACATGTTTTAATTTAATACATGTATCTCTATCAATTGTGTGTAGTGTGCATTACGGGGCGTTTACAGGGTATGAAGACGGCGCAGCTGGTGGGCCACCCCCTGGTCCCACGGACCGAGGACCCCAACGTGCCCGACTACGACGACTACGCAGTGACCGCTTGCAAGATGGTCGTCATGAAGATCGACCACACCACGGAGAAGTTTACACTGAGTGTTCTTGACGTGATCGCGACCCGATGCATTTGGAACGAAGACCAAAGCAAGAACCCGGCCTACGAGGACCGGCTTTGCGTCTACCTCAAGATCCCGCATTACCCCACCGAGCTGCTGTCCGACCGCATGTTCTACCCACACGACCAGGGCGCGCCGATGTTCTGTAACGGACGTGAGTAGCCTCGTCTACGGCATTATAGAGTCTAGGACGTGAGTAGCCTCGTCTACGGCATTATAGAGTCTAGGACAATAACTGAGCCGCTCAGCGACCGCCTGTTCTACCCACACGACCAGGGCGCGCCGATGTTCTGTAACGGACGTGAGTAGCCTCGTCTACGGCATTATAGAGTCTAGGACGTGAGTTGCTTCGTCTACGGCATTATAGAGTCTAGGACAATAACTGAGCCGCTCAGCGACCGCCTGTTCTACCCGCACGACCAGGGCGCGCCGATGTTCTGTAACGGACGTGAGTAGCCTCGTCTACGGCATTATAGAGTCTAGGACGTGAGTAGCCTCGTCTACGGCATTATAGAGTCTAGGACAATAACTGAGCCACTCAGCGACCGCCTGTTCTACCCACACGACCAGGGCGCGCCGATGTTCTGTAACGGACGTGAGTAGCCTCGTCTACGGCATTATAGAGTCTAGGACGTGAGAAGCCTCGTCTACGGCATTATAGAGTCTAGGACGTGAGTAGCCTCGTCTACGGCATTATAGAGTCTAGGACGTGAGTAGCCTCGTCTACGGCATTATAGAGTCTAGGACGTGAGTAGCCTTGTCTACGGCATTATAGAGTCTAGGACAATAACTGAGCCGCTCAGCTACCGCCTGTTGTACCCGCACGACCAGGGCGCGCCAATGTTCTGTAACGGACGTGAGTAGCCTCGTCTACGGCATTATAGAGTCTAGGACGTGAGTAGCCTCGTCTACGGCATTATAGAGTCTAGGACGTGAGTAGCCTCGTCTACGGCATTATAGAGTCTAGGACAATAACTGAGCCGCTCAGCGACCGCCTGTTGTACGCACACGACCAGGGCGCGCCGATGTTCTGTAACGGACGTGAGTAGCCTCGTCTACGGCATTATAGAGTCTAGGACGTGAGTAGCCTTGTCTACGGCATTATAGAGTCTAGGACAATAACTGAGCCGCTCAGCTACCGCCTGTTGTACCCGCACGACCAGGGCGCGCCGATGTTCTGTAACGGACGTGAGTAGCCTCGTCTACGGCATTATAGAGTCTAGGACGTGAGTAGCCTTGTCTACGGCATTATAGAGTCTAGGACAATAACTGAGCCGCTCAGCGACCGCCTGTTGTACCCGCACGACCAGGGCGCGCCGATGTTCTGTAACGGACGTGAGTAGCCTCGTCTACGGCATTATAGAGTCTAGGACGTGAGTAGCCTCGTCTACGGCATTATAGAGTCTAGGACAATAACTGAGCCGCTCAGCGACCGCCTGTTCTACCCACACGACCAGGGCGCGCCGATGTTCTGTAACGGACGTGAGTAGCCTCGTCTACGGCATTATAGAGTCTAGGACGTGAGTAGCCTCGTCTACGGCATTATAGAGTCTAGGACAATAACTGAGCCGCTCAGCGACCGCCTGTTGTACCCACACGACCAGGGCGCGCCGATGTTCTGTAACGGACGTGAGTAGCCTCGTCTACGGCATTATAGAGTCTAGGACAATAACTGAGCCACTCAGCGACCGCCTGTTGTACCCGCACGACCAGGGCGCGCCGATGTTCTGTAACGGACGTGAGTAGCCTCGTCTACGGCATTATAGAGTCTAGGACGTGAGTAGCCTCGTCTATGGCATTATAGAGTCTAGGACAATAACTGAGCCGCTCAGCGACCGCCTGTTGTACCCACACGACCAGGGCGCGCCGATGTTCTGTAACGGACGTGACTAGCCTCGTCTACGGCATTATAGAGTCTAGGACGTGAGTTGCTTCGTCTACGGCATTATAGAGTCTAGGACGTAAGTAGCCTTGTCTACGGCATTATAGAGTCTAGGACGTGAGTAGCCTCGTCTACTGCATTATAGAGTCTAGGACAATAACTGAGCCGCTCAGCGACCGCCTGTTGTACCCGCACGACCAGGGCGCGCCGATGTTCTGTAACGGACAGAGTAGCCTCGTCTACGGCATTATAGAGTCTAGGACGTGAGTAGCCTCGTCTACGGCATTATAGAGTCTAGGACGTGAGTAGCCTCGTCTACGGCATTATAGAGTCTAGGACAATAACTGAGCCGCTCAGCGACCGCCTGTTGTACCCGCACGACCAGGGCGCGCCGATGTTCTGTAACGGACGTGAGTAGCCTCGTCTACGGCATTATAGAGTCTAGGACGTGAGTAGCCTCGTCTACGGCATTATAGAGTCTAGGACGTGAGTAGCCTCGTCTACGGCATTATAGAGTCTAGGACAATAACTGAGCCGCTCAGCGACCGCCTGTTGTACCCACACGACCAGGGCGCGCCGATGTTCTGTAACGGACGTGAGTAGCCTCGTCTACGGCATTATAGAGTCTAGGACAATAACTGAGCCGCTCAGCGACCGCCTGTTGTACCCGCACGACCAGGGCGCGCCGATGTTCTGTAACGGACGTGAGTAGCCTTGTCTACGGCATTATAGAGTCTAGGACAATAACTGAGCCGCTCAGCGACCGCCTGTTGTACCCGCACGACCAGGGCGCGCCGATGTTCTGTAACGGACGTGAGTAGCCTCATCTACGGCATTATAGAGTCTAGGACGTGAGTAGCCTCGTCTACGGCATTATAGAGTCTAGGACGTGAGTAGCCTCGTCTACGGCATTATAGAGTCTAGGACGTGAGTAGCCTTGTCTACGGCATTATAGAGTCTAGGACAATAACTGAGCCGCTCAGCGACCGCCTGTTGTACCCGCACGACCAGGGCGCGCCGATGTTCTGTAACGGACGTGAGTAGCCTCGTCTACGGCATTATAGAGTCTAGGACGTGAGTTGCTTCGTCTACGGCATTATAGAGTCTAGGACAATAACTGAGCCGCTCAGCGACCGCCTGTTGTACCCGCACGACCAGGGCGCGCCGATGTTCTGTAACGGACGTGAGTAGCCTCGTCTACGGCATTATAGAGTCTAGGACGTGAGTAGCCTCGTCTACGGCATTATAGAGTCTAGGACGTGAGTAGCCTCGTCTACGGCATTATAGAGTCTAGGACGTGAGTAGCCTCGTCTACGGCATTATAGAGTCTAGGACAATAACTGAGCCGCTCAGCGACCGCTTGTTGTACCCACACGACCAGGGCGCGCCGATGTTCTGTAACGGACGTGAGTAGCCTCGTCTACGGCATTATAGAGTCTAGGACAATAACTGAGCCGCTCAGCGACCGCCTGTTGTACCCGCACGACCAGGGCGCGCCGATGTTCTGTAACGGACGTGAGTAGCCTCGTCTACGGCATTATAGAGTCTAGGACAATAACTGAGCCGCTCAGCGACCGCCTGTTGTACCCGCACGACCAGGGCGCGCCGATGTTCTGTAACGGACGTGAGTAGCCTCGTCTACGGCATTATAGAGTCTAGGACAATAACTGAGCCGCTCAGCGACCGCCTGTTGTACCCACACGACCAGGGCGCGCCGATGTTCTGTAACGGACGTGAGTAGCCTCGTCTACGGCATTATAGAGTCTAGGACGTGAGTAGCCTTGTCTAGGGCATTATAGAGTCTAGGACGTGAGTAGCCTCGTCTACGGCATTATAGAGTCTAGGACGTGAGTAGCCTCGTCTACGGCATTATAGAGTCTAGGACAATAACTGAGCCGCTCAGCGACCGCCTGTTGTACCCGCACGACCAGGGCGCGCCGATGTTCTGTAACGGACGTGAGTAGCCTCGTCTACGGCATTATAGAGTCTAGGACGTAAGTAGCCTCGTCTACGGCATTATAGAGTCTAGGACAATAACTGAGCCGCTCAGCGACCGCCTGTTGTACCCGCACGACCAGGGCGCGCCGATGTTCTGTAACGGACGTGAGTAGCCTCGTCTACGGCATTATAGAGTCTAGGACGTGAGTAGCCTCGTCTACGGCATTATAGAGTCTAGGACAATAACTGAGCCGCTCAGCGACCGCCTGTTGTACCCGCACGACCAGGGCTCGCCGCTGTTCTGTAACGGACGTGAGTAGCCTCGTCTACGGCATTAAAGAGTCTAGGACGTGAGTAGCCTTGTCTACGGCATTATAGAGTCTAGGACGTGAGTAGCCTCGTCTACGGCATTATAGAGTCTAGGACGTGAGTAGCCTCGTCTACGGCATTATAGAGTCTAGGACAATAACTGAGCCGCTCAGCGACCGCCTGTTGTACCCGCACGACCAGGGCGCGCCGATGTTCTGTAACGGACGTGAGTAGCCTCGTCTACGGCATTATAGAGTCTAGGACGTAAGTAGCCTCGTCTACGGCATTATAGAGTCTAGGACAATAACTGAGCCGCTCAGCGACCGCCTGTTGTACCCGCACGACCAGGGCGCGCCGATGTTCTGTAACGGACGTGAGTAGCCTCGTCTACGGCATTATAGAGTCTAGGACGTGAATAGCCTCGTCTACGGCATTATAGAGTCTAGGACGTGCGTAGCCTCGTCTACGGCATTATAGAGTCTAGGACGTGAGTAGTCTCGTCTACGGCATTATAGAGTCTAGGACAATAACTGAGCCGCTCAGCGACCGCCTGTTGTACCCACACGACCAGGGCGCGCCGATGTTCTGTAACGGACGTGAGTAGCCTCGTCTACGGCATTATAGAGTCTAGGACAATAACTGAGCCGCTCAGCGACCGCCTGTTGTACCCGCACGACCAGGGCGCGCCGATGTTCTGTAACGGACGTGAGTAGCCTCGTCTACGGCATTATAGAGTCTAGGACGTGAGTAGCCTTGTCTACGGCATTATAGAGTCTAGGACGTGAGTAGCCTCGTCTACGGCATTATAGAGTCTAGGACGTGAGTAGCCTTGTCTACGGCATTATAGAGTCTAGGACAATAACTGAGCCGCTCAGCGACCGCATGTTCTACCCACACGACCAGGGCGCGCCGATGTTCTGTAACGGACGTGAGTAGCCTCGTCTACGGCATTATAGAGTCTAGGACGTGAGTAGCCTCGTCTATGGCATTATAGAGTCTAGGACAATAACTGAGCCGCTCAGCGACCGCCTGTTCTACCCACACGACCAGGGCGCGCCGATGTTCTGTAACGGACGTGAGTAGCCTCGTCTACGGCATTATAGAGTCTAGGACAATAACTGAGCCGCTCAGCGACCGCCTGTTGTACCCGCACGACCAGGGCGCGCCGATGTTCTGTAACGGACGTGAGTAGCCTCGTCTACGGCATTATAGAGTCTAGGACAATAACTGAGCCGCTCAGCGACCGCCTGTTGTACCCACACGACCAGGGCGCGCCGATGTTCTGTAACGGACGTGAGTAGCCTCGTCTACGGCATTATAGAGTCTAGGACGTGAGTAGCCTCGTCTACGGCATTATAGAGTCTAGGACAATAACTAAGCCGCTCAGCGACCGCCTGTTGTACCCGCACGACCAGGGCGCGCCGATGTTCTGTAACGGACGTGAGTAGCCTCGTCTACGGCATTATAGAGTCTAGGACGTGAGTAGCCTCGTCTACGGCATTATAGAGTCTAGGACAATAACTGAGCCGCTCAGCGACCGCCTGTTGTACCCACACGACCAGGGCGCGCCGATGTTCTGTAACGGACGTGAGTAGCCTCGTCTACGGCATTATAGAGTCTAGGACAATAACTGAGCCGCTCAGCGACCGCCTGTTGTACCCGCACGACCAGGGCGCGCCGATGTTCTGTAACGGACGTGAGTAGCCTCGTCTACGGCATTATAGAGTCTAGGACGTGAGTAGCCTCGTCTACGGCATTATAGAGTCTAGGACGTGAGTAGCCTCGTCTACGGCATTATAGAGTCTAGGACAATAACTGAGCCGCTCAGCTACCGCCTGTTGTACCCGCACGACCAGGGCGCGCCGATGTTCTGTAACGGACGTGAGTAGCCTCGTCTACGGCATTATAGAGTCTAGGACAATAACTGAGCCGCTCAGCGACCGCCTGTTGTACCCACACGACCAGGGCGCGCCGATGTTCTGTAACGGACGTGAGTAGCCTCGTCTACGGCATTATAGAGTCTAGGACGTGAGTAGCCTCGTCTACGGCATTATAGAGTCTAGGACAATAACTGAGCCGCTCAGCGACCGCCTGTTGTACCCACACGACCAGGGCGCGCCGATGTTCTGTAACGGACGTGAGTAGCCTCGTCTACGGCATTATAGAGTCTAGGACGTGAGTTGCTTCGTCTACGGCATTATAGAGTCTAGGACAATAACTGAGCCGCTCAGCGACCGCCTGTTGTACCCACACGACCAGGGCGCGCCGATGTTCTGTAACGGACGTGACTAGCCTCGTCTACGGCATTATAGAGTCTAGGACGTGAGTAGCCTCCAATACGGCATTATAGAGTCTAGGACGTAAGTAGCCTCGTCTACGGCATTATAGAGTCTAGGACAATAACTGAGCGGCTCAGCGACCGCCTGTTGTACCCGCACGACCAGGGCGCGCCGATGTTCTGTAACGGACGTGAGTAGCCTCGTCTACGGCATTATAGAGTCTAGGACGTGAGTAGCCTCGTCTACGGCATTATAGAGTCTAGGACAATAACTGAGCCGCTCAGCGACCGCCTGTTGTACCTGCACGACCAGGGCGCGCCGATGTTCTGTAACGGACGGGAGTAGCCTCGTCTACGGCATTATAGAGTCTAGGACGTGAGTAGCCTCGTCTACGGCATTATAGAGTCTAGGACAATAACTGAGCCGCTCAGCGACCGCCTGTTGTACCCACACGACCAGGGCGCGCCGATGTTCTGTAACGGACGTGAGTAGCCTCGTCTACGGCATTATAGAGTCTAGGACAATAACTGAGCCGCTCAGCGACCGCCTGTTGTACCCACACGACCAGGGCGCGCCGATGTTCTGTAACGGACGTGAGTAGCCTCGTCTACGGCATTATAGAGTCTAGGACAATAACTGAGCCGCTCAGCGACCGCCTGTTGTACCCACACGACCAGGGCGCGCCTATGTTCTGTAACGGACGTGAGTAGCCTCGTCTACGGCATTATAGAGTCTAGGACAATAACTGAGCCGCTCAGCGACCGCCTGTTGTACCCGCACGACCAGGGCACGCCGATGTTCTGTAACGGACGTGAGTAGCCTCGTCTACGGCATTATAGAGTCTAGGACGTGAGTAGCCTTGTCTACGGCATTATAGAGTCTAGGACAATAACTGAGCCGCTCAGCGACCGCCTGTTGTACCCGCACGACCAGGGCGCGCCGATGTTCTGTAACGGACGTGAGTAGCCTCGTCTACGGCATTATAGAGTCTAGGACAATAACTGAGCCGCTCAGCGACCGCCTGTTGTACCCACACGACCAGGGCGCGCCGATGTTCTGTAACGGACGTGAGTAGCCTCGTCTACGGCATTATAGAGTCTAGGACGTGAGTAGTCTCGTCTACGGCATTATAGAGTCTAGGACGTGAGTTGCTTCGTCTACGGCATTATAGAGTCTAGGACGTGAGTAGTCTCGTCTACGGCATTATAGAGTCTAGGACGTGAGTAGTCTCGTCTACGGCATTATAGAGTCTAGGACGTGAGTTGCTTCGTCTACGGCATTATAGAGTCTAGGACGTGAGTAGTCTCGTCTACGGCATTATAGAGTCTAGGACGTGAGTAGTCTCGTCTACGGCATTATAGAGTCTAGGACGTGAGTAGTCTCGTCTACGGCATTATAGAGTCTAGGACGTGAGTTGCTTCGTCTACGGCATTATAGAGTCTAGGACGTGAGTAGTCTCGTCTACGGCATTATAGAGTCTAGGACGTGAGTAGTCTCGTCTACGGCATTATAGAGTCTAGGACGTGAGTTGCTTCGTCTACGGCATTATAGAGTCTAGGACGTGAGTAGTCTCGTCTACGGCATTATAGAGTCTAGGACGTGAGTAGTCTCGTCTACGGCATTATAGAGTCTAGGACGTGAGTTGCTTCGTCTACGGCATTATAGAGTCTAGGACGTGAGTTGCTTCGTCTACGGCATTATAGAGTCTAGGACGTGAGTAGTCTCGTCTACGGCATTATAGAGTCTAGGACGTGAGTAGTCTCGTCTACGGCATTATAGAGTCTAGGACGTGAGTTGCTTCGTCTACGGCATTATAGAGTCTAGGACGTGAGTAGTCTCGTCTACGGCATTATAGAGTCTAGGACAATAGCTGAGCCGCTCAGCGACCGCCTGTTGTACCCGCACGACCAGGGCGCGCCGATGTTCTGTAACGGACGTGAGTAGCCTCGTCTACGGCATTATAGAGTCTAGGACAATAACTGAGCCGCTCAGCGACCGCCTGTTGTACCCGCACGACCAGGGCGCGCCGATGTTCTGTAAAGGTGCATTCACAATCTGTACTGGTACCTGTCTAATCTTTGCTGGTACTATGGTTTAATGATTAAGACTAAGGTTGGAATTCATAGTCGCCCCTACACCTAGGGGCACGCATTGTTGCTATGGATTTGTTTTGTTTATGGGAAATAACATGGACACAACTGTTACCTTGGTAACAATGGGCGCCCCTAGGTGTAGGGGCCGACTATGAATTCCAACCTAAGGTTAAATTCATAGTCGGCCCCTACACCTAGGGGCACCCATTGTTGCTATGGATTTGTTTTGTTTATGGGAAATAACATGCAAACAATTGCTAACTTGGTAACAATGGGCGCCCCTAGGTGTAGGGCCCGACTATGAATTCCAACCTAAGACAAACCTTAGTCACAGCCAATCAGAGCGCAGTATTCTCTCTCCCAGCCAATGAAAGAAGCCTGTGGCTTAGTCTTAATCACTTAACCATAGTACTAGTAAAGATTGTAGAGTCTAGGACGTGAGTAGCCTCGTCGACGGCATTATAGAGTCTAGGACGTGAGTAGCTTCGTCTACGGCATTATAGAGTCTAGGATTGACAGTGCTACAACCTTGTTTATATTGTGCAGTGCTAACCGGGGTGTTCGCGGGGGTGCAGAACCTGAACGGCAACCGCTACGGCAACAGCACCGCGATTGTGCGCTCGGCCGATGAGGTGCATTTGGGCGGCCGCCTCACGACGCCTGAGGAGCAATACGTGTTCGAGGTGCCCGGATCCGCGCTCAACTGGAAGTTTGTCAGCGGCCTCACCAGCAAGGACGAGCATCTCTCGTGGCATACCACGATGAAGGTAAGTGACTGATAGTGGCAGCGCTGTGTGACTGATAGTGGCAACGCTGTGACTATAGTAGCAACGCTGTGAGAATGATAGTGGCAACGCTGTGACTGATAGTGGCAACGCTGTGACTGATAGTGGCAACGCTGAGACTATAGTAGCAACGCTGTGAGAATGATAGTGGCAACGCTGTGAGTATAGTAGCAACGCTGTGTGACTGATAGTGGCAACGCTGTGTGACTGATAGTGGCAACGCTGAGACTATAGTAGCAACGCTGAGACTATAGTAGCAACGCTGTGACTATAGTGGCAACGCTGACTGATAGTGGCAACGCTGAGACTATAGTAGCAACGCTGTGAGAATGATAGTGGCAACGCTGTGAGTATAGTAGCAACGCTGTGTGACTGATAGTGGCAACGTTGAGACTATAGTAGCAACGCTGTGACTATAGTAGCAACGCTGTGACTATAGTAGCAACATTGTGACTATAGTAGCAACGCTGTGACTATAGTAGCAACGCTGTGACTATAGTAGCAACGCTGTGACTATAGTAGCAACGCTGTGACTATAGTAGCAACGCTGTGACTATAGTAGCAACGCTGTGACTATAGTAGCAACGCTGTGACTATAGTAGCAACGCTGTGACTATAGAAGCAACGCTGTGACTATAGAAGCAACGCTGTGACTATAGTAGCAACGCTGTGACTATAGAAGCAACGCTGTGACTATAGTAGCAACGCTGTGACTATAGTAGCAACGCTGTTACTATAGTAGCAACGCTGTGACTATAGTAGCAACGCTGTGACTATAGAAGCAACGCTGTGACTATAGTGGCAACGCTGTGACTATAGTAGCAACGCTGTGACTATAGTAGCAACGCTGTGACTATAGTAGCAACGCTGTGACTATAGAAGACACGCTGTGACTATAGAAGCAACGCTGTGACTGATAGTAGCAACGCTGTGACTATAGAAGCAACGCTGTGACTATAGTAGCAACGCTGTGACTATAGTAGCAACGCTGTGACTATAGAAGACACGCTGTGACTATAGAAGCAACGCTGTGACTGATAGTAGCAACGCTGTGAGTATAGTAGCAACGCTGTGACTATAGTAGCAACGCTGTGACTATAGTAGCAACGCTGTGACTATAGTAGCAACGCTGTGACTATAGAAGCAACGCTGTGACTATAGTAGCAACGCTGTGACTGATAGTGGCAACGCTGTGACTGATAGTGGCAACGCTGTGACTGATAGTGGCAACGCTGTGACTATAGTAGCAACGCTGTGAGAATGATAGTGGCAACGCTGTGACTATGGTAGCAACGCTGTGACTATAGTAGCAACGCTGTGACTATAGAAGCAACGCTGTGACTATAGTAGCAACGCTGTGACTGATAGTAGCAACGCTGTGATGATGGTAGCAACGCTGTGATGATGGTAGCAACGCTGTGACTATAGTAGCAACACTGTGACTATAGTAGCAACGCTGTGACTATAGTAGCAACGCTGTGACTATAGTAGCAACGCTGTGACTATAGTAGCGACGCTGTGACTATAGTAGCAACGCTTTGTGACTGATAGTTGCAACGCTGTGACTATAGAAGCAACGCTTTGTGACTATAGTAGCAACGCTTTGTGACTATAGTAGCAACGCTGTGACTATAGTAGCAACGCTGTGACTATAGTAGCAACGATGTAACTATAGTAGCAACGCTGTGACTATAGTAGCAACGCATTGTTACTGTAGTAGCAACGCATTGTGACTGTAGTAGCAACCATTGTGACTGTAGTAGCAACCATTGTGACTGTAGTAGCAACGCATTGTGACTGTAGTAGCAACGCATTGTTACTGTAGTAGCAACGCATTGTGACTGTAGTAGCAACGCATTTATTTATTTATTTATTTATTTATTTATTAGGACACATAATATTTATACAATTACAAATTTAATTATAATGTATGAAATAATTATTTGAAACAGTTTTCACCGTGTTGTCCATGTCGTAATGTCATACTTTCCATTTCATATCATTTCTTAGCTGTATAACCACAATACAAGATTTTATGTACATTGTCAAGATGAGTTAAAAATTGCATCATAAGGTCGTATAGGCCTTGAAGTCATTGGATGGCTCATAGCTTGGTTCCTTGACCGGTGAACTCGGCTACATCAGTACTACAATACACAGTATAATACTGTAGTAGCAACGCATTGTGATTGATAGTAGCAACGCTTTGTGATTGATAGTAGCAACGCTTTGTGATTGATAGTAGCAACGCTTTATGATTGTTAGTAGCAACGCTTTGTGATTTATAGTAGCAACGCTGTGATTGATAGTAGGAACGCTTTGTGATTGATAGTAGCAACGCTTTGTGATTGATAGTAGCAACGCTTTGTGATTGATAGTAGCAACGCTTTGTGATTGATAGTAGCAACGCTTTGTGATTGATAGTAGCAACGCTTTGTGATTGATAGTAGCAACGCTTTGTGACTGATAGTTGCAACGCTGTGACTATAGTTGCAACGCTGTGACTATAGTAGCAACGCATTGTGATTGATAGTAGCAACGCATTGTGACTGTAGTAGCAACGCATTGTGACTGTAGTAGCAACGCTTTGTGATTGATAGTGGCAACGCTTTGTGATTTATAGTAGCAACGCTTTGTGATTTATAGTAGCAACGCTTTGTGATTTATAGTAGCAACGCTTTGTGATTTATAGTAGCAACGCTTTGTGACGGTAGTAGCAACGCTTTTTGATTGATAGTAGCAACGCTTTGTGATTGATAGTAGCAACGCTTTGTGATTGATAGTAGCAACGCTTTGTGATTGATAGTAGCAACGCTTTGTGACTGATAGTTGCAACGCTGTGACTATAGTTGCAACGCTGTGACTATAGTAGCAACGCATTGTGATTGATAGTAGCAACGCATTGTGACTGTAGTAGCAACGCATTGTGATTGATAGTGGCAACGCTTTGTGATTTATAGTAGCAACGCTTTGTGATTTATAGTAGCAACGCTTTGTGATTGATAGTAGCAACGCTTTGTGATTGATAGTAGCAACGCTTTGTGATTGATAGTAGCAACGCTTTGTGATTGATAGTAGCAACGCTTTGTGATTGATAGTAGCAACGCTTTGTGATTGATAGTAGCAACGCTTTGTGATTGATAGTATCAACGCTTTGTGATTGATAGTATCAACGCTTTGTGATTGATAGTATCAACGCTTTGTGATTGATAGTAGCAACGCTTTGTGATTGATAGTATCAACGCTTTGTGATTGATAGTATCAACGCTTTGTGATTGATAGTATCAACGCTTTGTGATTGATAGTAGCAACGCTTTGTGATTGATAGTAGCAACGCTTTGTGATTGATAGTAGCAACGCTTTGTGACGGTAGTAGCAACGGTTTGTTACTATAGTATCAACGCTGTTCGATTGATAATGGCAACCCTGTGCGCCTGACAGTGGCAACCCTGTGCGCCTGACGGTGGCAACCCTGTGCGCCTGACGGTGGCAACCCTGTGCGCCTGACGGTGGCAACCCTGTGCCCCTGACGGTGGCAACCCTGTGCGCCTGGTTGTGGCAACCCTGTGCGCCTGACGGTGGCAACCTGTGCGCCTGACGGTGGCAACCCTGTGCGCCTGACGGTGGCAACCCTGTGCGCCTGACGGTGGCAACCCTGTGCGCCTGACGGTGGCAACCCTGTGCGCCTGACGGTGGCAACCTGTGCGCCTGACGGTGGCAACCTGTGCCCCTGACGGTGGCAACCCTGTGCGCCTGGTTGTGGCAACCCTGTGCGCCTGACGGTGGCAACCTGTGCGCCTGACGGTGGCAACCCTGTGCGCCTGACGGTGGCAACCTGTGCGCCTGACGGTGGCAACGCTGTGCGCCTGACGGTGGCAACCTGTGCGCCTGGTTGTGGCAACCCTGTGCGCCTGACGGTGGCAACCTGTGCGCCTGACGGTGGCAACCTGTGCTTGCTCCAGGTGGTGAAGGATGACGACTGCCCGGCGGCCGACTATCCGCCCAAGCCGAAGAAGACGGGGGGACACCAGACGCTTGAGCCTGAAGCTGAGACCAAGCCGCCTTATGACCCCGATGACGACACCACTGAGGGTTACGATGCCGAGCTTACCGCCCCTACAGACTCCCCCACCGACAAGAAGAAGACGGCCGAGAAGGTGCGGCCGCGTGGGGACGATTCGGACAGTGGGGCCGCGAGGGTTCACCACGTGGTTACTGCGTTGGCCGCCGCGGCGCTAGGCGCCCTCCTACTAGTATGATAGACTGCTGATGACCGGGGATTTCACCCAGTTGTTCTTCTTGGGCAGGTCTATTGTCACACGGCTTGTTGGAATTAGTTTTATACTGCTAGTCAAATTATTGTTAAATTAATGTCAGTACAGTTAAAATTTTAATAAATGCTGCTTTCTACTTTTGTGTTACAACTAAATGCATATATTCAATTCACTGTAATTGATAATCAATTTCCGTTTGTACTGCGCACGAATAATTAATTTAGCCTTACTCTTATAGCGTTTGTAAAATACATTTGAGAGCACTTTAAAAGTACTAAGTTAAGTTTGTTTGTTAAATTATTTATACGTTACGAAAGCTTGGATATAAAATTATATTTTGATTAGCCTTCGTTCAATGCCAGGTTCCTATGCTTCTACCTCGAACGCTGACGTCGGACGCTGGCCAATCGTAGCTGTTCACGCCCATGCCTCCTCGACGTTCGTCCAGAATACCACGGCTACCATTGGCCAACGTCCAACGTCCAACGTAAAATCAGTCGTACCGGGAATTAACCAAAAGTGCACTCGTATAAAATGATTCTGTTGGGGAAAAGTTACCTTTTTATAAAGCAATAATAGTTCCACTGTTGACTGTAACAGTTCAAGAGCCAGTAACATAATGACTGTAATAGTCTAAGAGCCAGTAACATAATGACTGTAATAGTCCAAGAGCCAGTAACATAATGACTGTAACAGTCCAAGAGCCAGTAACATAATGACTGTAATAGTCCAAGAGCCAGTAACATAATGACTGTAACAGTCCAAGAGCCAGTAACATAATGACTGTAATAGTCCAAGAGCCAGTAACATAATGACTGTAACAGTCCAAGAGCCAGTAACATAATGACTGTAATAGTCCAAGAGCCAGTAACATAATGACTGTAACAGTCCAAGAGCCAGTAACATAATGACTGTAATAGTCCAAGAGCCGGTAACATAATGACTGTAATAGTCCAAGAGCCAGTAACATAATGACTGTAATAGTCCAAGAGCCAGTAACATAATTACTGTAATAGTCCAAGAGCCAGTAACATAATGACTGTAATAGTCCAAGAGCCGGTAACATAATGACTGTAATAGTCCAAGAGCCGGTAACATAATGACTGTAATAGTCCAAGAGCCAGTAACATAATGACTGTAATAGTCCAAGAGCCAGTAACATATGACTGTAATAGTCCAAGAGCCAGTAACATAATGACTGTAATAGTCCAAGAGCCAGTAACATAATGACTGTAATAGTCCAAGAGCCAGTAACATAATGACTGTAATAGTCCAAGAGCCAGTAACATAATGACTGTAATAGTCCAAGAGCCAGTAACATAATGACTGTAATAGTCCAAGAGCCAGTAACATAATGACTGTAATAGTCCAAGAGCCAGTAACATAATGACTGTAATAGTCCAAGAGCCAGTAACATAATGACTGTAATAGTCCAAGAGCCAGTAACATAATGACTGTAATAGTCCAAGAGCCAGTAACATAATGACTGAAATAGTCCAAGAGCCAGTAACATAATGACTGTAATAGTCCAAGAGCCAGTAACATAATGACTGTAATAGTCCAAGAGCCGGTAACATAATGACTGTAATAGTCCAAGAGCCAGTAACATAATGACTGTAATAGTCCAAGAGCCAGTAACATAATGACTGTAATAGTCCAAGAGCCAGTAACATAATGACTGTAATAGTCCAAGAGCCAGTAACATAATGACTGTAATAGTCCAAGAGCCGGTAACATAATGACTGTAATAGTCCAAGAGCCAGTAACATAATGACTGTAATAGTCCAAGAGCCAGTAACATAATGACTGTAATAGTCCAAGAGCCAGTAACATAATGACTGTAATAGTCCAAGAGCCGGTAACATAATGACTGTAATAGTCCAAGAGCCAGTAACATAATGACTGTAATAGTCCAAGAGCCAGTAACATAATGACTGTAATAGTCCAAGAGCCAGTAACATAATGACTGTAATAGTCCAAGAGCCAGTAAACATAATGACTGTAATAGTCCAAGAGCCAGTAACATAATGACTGTAATAGTCCAAGAGCCAGTAACATAATGACTGTAATAGTCCAAGAGCCAGTAACATAATGACTGTAATAGTCCAAGAGCCGGTAACATAATGACTGTAATAGTCCAAGAGCCAGTAACATAATGACTGTAATAGTCCAAGAGCCAGTAACATAATGACTGTAATAGTCCAAGAGCCGGTAACATAATGACTGTAATAGTCCAAGAGCCGGTAACATAATGACTGTAATAGTCCAAGAGCCAGTAACATAATGACTGTAATAGTCCAAGAGCCAGTAACATAATGACTGTAATAGTCCAAGAGCCAGTAACATAATGACTGTAATAGTCCAAGAGCCGGTAACATAATGACTGTAATAGTCCAAGAGCCAGTAACATAATGACTGTAATAGTCCAAGAGCCAGTAACATAATGACTGTAATAGTCCAAGAGCCAGTAACATAATGACTGTAATAGTCCAAGAGCCAGTAACATAATGACTGTAATAGTCCAAGAGCCAGTAACATAATGACTGTAATAGTCCAAGAGCCGGTAACATAATGACTGTAATAGTCCAAGAGCCAGTAACATAAAAGCTCCCCTCAAGGAGCGGAAAAACTACTCTACTAATAAAACGCGCGTCCTACTCCTCAGCGTGGGGGCTTTTAGGCCCCACAGGGAGCCAAAAAAGGTGCAAAAGGCCCAAGTTCCCCTCATAAGGTACATGATGGGCCTTGACGGCAAATGACCAGAAAATACTGAGTCAGACGGGCTGCGGAACCCAAGTCAGACGCCCTCAAAAAGGGCCCAAAAAGGCCAAGGTTTTTCAATCAGTTTTTTAATCAGTGGTTGGAGTAACCAAGGCTTTTACCAACATTGTCAATGTAAAATGTAGATGCAACCCAAACGTATTAAAAATGTTTTTTTTTTTAGTTCAAACTAATTTTGTAGGCCTATATGATAACAATTTTTAAAAAGCACAACTCAGTTTTAATTTATTGAATTCATAAGCCTGCATGTTTGATAAATAGGAAATAAAATAGTGTATGTATATGTTTTCCTAGTTGGCTATTATTGCTTGAGACGAGTGAAGTCATTTGTCAAGCTCACAAAGATATCTTCTTCTCAAATGCCCACATTTGGCTATTATGCCATCATGCTGGATCTGGTCAACCAGTAGAGACACGCTTCTTTCTCCACCCTCTTCATGCCGCTCGGCATTGCGTCACGTTCCCCTGCCAGTTTTGGACATACAAACAGGTGGCTCCTATCCTGCAAAGATATTAAATTATGCAACCTAAAAGAGGCCGTGGAAGTACCTAACCAGCCTTTGGTAAATTGATGGTCCATCCAGTGTTTAGACAACAATGATCTGTCTGTACAAAATTCTTTCAAATCACTGTTGAAAGGTGTGTTTTTTTACCTGAACAAAACACTATTGCATCATAATACACATGTTGACCAATATAAATTATAGCTATTTATTAGTTTGTATATAAATAGTATCATATTGCTGATTTGAACTTTTATACAATGTGGTTTACATACGAATTTAAAGTCGTTAAAATAAGAATTCTATCAATTTGATAAGAGTAATTAGGAGACGTTTGATAATTGGTTACTAACTGTATCACAGCATTCTCAAGTTGGTAATAGCTCTGGTTGATCTAATCACTGATTACAAAACTGATTGAAAAACCGGCCATAAGAGTAAGATGGGATATTAGGGGGCGTTTACTGATCAGACGCCATTTTATCCAAAAAGGGCCACTTTATTCACACACATGCATGCGCTATAACACCCAAAACATATCCTTAAATGCCGCTAGAGGTAAGTACATTAAGTGATGTCCTCGCCAGACGCCCCCACAGCCTCGATAAGCTCCGCCCACCCCTAACTTTAATATACCGTACCAGTATTTATTATTACTAGGAAAACGCTCTGTTTGACGCGTTGATAAGCAAGCGCGTCAATATCTACGAACTTTCTGGCGAAAAGATTTCAATGCTAATACAAACAACAATTAACAACAATTCAAGAATGCGCATTGCACAATTTTTTCTATTTTCCATAGCTATTATACTTCCCAACATTGTTGGATGCAGTGCAATGTTCGTTGCTAAGAATTTTCGCTGTCATGTTTTCGCCGCGGTCCGCCACCGTTACTAACAGTTATTGACAGCAATAGAAATGTAATTTCTGCCTCTAATATGTATCAAATCGCGTTTACATTAGTATATTCGTGACCGGACAAAAATGTACTATAAGATAGCCACCTCACATTTTGCTGTTACTGTGTTTTAGAAATAAATTTTCGAGTAACTTTTGTGTTACTTTGCCAATATTTGTCAGATCGCCATAACATGAACATATTCGTGATCGGAAAAAGCTTTAAAAAAATAAAGCCACCTCACATTTTGCCACCATTTTGTTTCAGAAAAATGTTTGGCAGTAACTATGGTGTAACTTTGTAACTTTTCAAACGATTTCGCCTCGAAACTACACACCTTCAATCCACATTGAGGCTTGTAGATGGTCCAAATTTCAAGTTGATCGGACTTTCCGTTCGACCGCTATCGACGGACATAAAAAAACAAAAAAAAAAACAGAACGAAGTGCCATAAAGCCGCTGTTACACGGAGAAGTTGGAAAAGTGGAAAGAAAAAAGTAAAGAGATAAGTTACTCTTTTACTTGTAGAGATAGCTTGTAGCTTATGGGACTTTTCGCGTTGCTATCACACTAGGAAGTGAAAAAAGAGAAAAGTTAAAAGTTCTCCAAAAAGTTGAACACTGCTCGACAAGTAAAGAGTGAAAAGAAAAACGACCTTGAAGATTTGAAGCTGATTGGTGGATTGACACGGCCATTGAGTACGACTCGGGAGAGTTGTGACGTCCAGACATTGCTATTCCAACCTACAAAACTTGTCACTTTGACAGCTTGTAGCCTTGTAGTTAAAAACGCATATGCCGATGGATTCGTCGGAGGAATAGGCTGCAGTTGCTGTAAATATTAATGTAATTATTGCCATTGTAAGAAGACGGCGACGAAGAAGAAGAAACAGTGATTTGTTTACATGCATCGACGATCCAGTTTCGTAGAAACCGACTACAGTCTTCTAGTTGCAACCATTTCCCGCAAGAGCGCATTGTAGTTTTGTAGAAATACTGATAGGTTACGCCAAACGCGCGCTCTTCTCTTCCAACTCTGTGTATTCCCGTGTGACGGCTAGAAAAAGAACTTTTCTCTTTACTTTTTTCTCTTTACTTTTTTCTTTTTACTTTTTTAACTTCTCCGTGTAACAGCCGCTTTAGAGTCTCGTGGAGACGCTCGCTTCGCTCGCTTAATTAATGTCTGGATTTAATTTGTTTCACTTGTTAGGAATTTGGGAAATGCAGGTACGCAGCTAAAGGAGGCCTGTAAACAAATGATTTACAAGAAACATCGATTTTTGCAATAATTGTATTCAACTGAAATGCTTTACATGTAAGACACGAGCGGAATAATATGGCATTGTTCTATATAAATACGTATTACAGTTACTTTCATAATTCATACTAATACGTACATACATTGCAATAATTTAAAAAGTCCACATGTTTTTGTTTTTTTTTCCTGTGCAGAGTTGGCCTTTTCAGCCATTCATCTTTCTTGCTATCCAATATAAGGCTGCCTCCTTCTCTGTCCTGCTCATTGAGTCAGGCAGGGAGTCAATGTCCTTCTTGAGGGCGGCGCATCTAAATAGTTGTGATAAAGTGAATTGTTTAGAGAGTTATTTCAGTTTGATTTGATATAACAACATAATTATCTAGTATCTACGTTTATGTGTATCTGGGAACATAATTTATAACAATAATGGAGCCATTGTCGACCCATAACAATACTAACAACCATACCATTGACGGAACATAAAGTCAACATCAATGACAGTTTATTGCAATTGACGACTTCGGATGTTCCCTCCCACCTACGTCACGCTCACGTGACGCGCTCAACCCGCCCCCAACATGGCTGCGTATGTGAGTAAACATTGCAGGCGTTTTGCATGGAACATATGGGAGCTTTGGGTAGTTTGAGCGTAGGTTTCCATAGCGAATGAGCAATGCCGCGTTATTGTTGTGTTCCTAGATGCAAAAATAATGCTACAGTTCCTGGCATATCATTTCATTTATTTCTCAAAGATGCGAAGTTAAGAAAGATATGGGAAATTAAAATACGCCGTGACAGCAGAAGGAACCAAGCCGTTTCATTAACAGTGACAGTTCTAGTCATTTCATCCCAACAGACTTCAGGGAAGTTGTAAATGGCAGCAAAAATTGTCTCAAGAAGGATGCAATCCCAAGTGTGTTTAGTGTTACTTCCCCAAGAAAGCTGAAAGCACCGAGGATCAGAGTTAATCGTTACAGTTAATTAATTAATTAATGAAAGTTAATAGTTACATAAATAGCCTGCACGCATAGGCAGGGCTAGGCCTAGACTAGTGGCTAGGAAAATGTAGGCCTACGCTAGGCTAAATCCAGCCAAAGCCCTAGTTTAAAAGACAGCTGACAGGTATAGGCCCTACCTGTCATCTACGCCCCTAGTAGGCGTGCATTATAGTGGCGGTAACATATGCCTGCATTATTATCTTTAAATCATATATTCTAATGTTTTACAAACTAGAAATATTAAACTGTAAACCGTGCATAGTAGCAGACACATGAGTGCATCATTAATATAACTAAATTTACTAATTAAAAACACGTACCGGTAGGTACACTTCTAGCCTGGACGAGAACAGTGCCTGCCACCTGATTTTCAGCGGTCCAAAACTCTTTCAAAAAGGAAGGTACAAACAAGCTGTAACTTTCTTTGAGTAGCCTCTGGCTTCCTTCATGACTAAAATACTTAAAAACTACACTCATCTCGAAATTTTTGAACAAATTTTAACATTTCCCCCAAGCGTGCTCCCGTAACAATAGCATGGGATCCATCGTTTTCTCAAGAACGTTGACTCACTTCTCGCGCGCCATCTCTGGAGCGCGCGGGAAACTAAAATAAGCTCCTCCCATCGCAAGTCGTCAATTAACAAGTCTTACAATGTCCTAATAACTACTTATTCGTCAAATAGCTTGTTGTCTCCATGGCAATGACCAATCAAAACTCTTGAAATCCTTTAAATAGCTTAATTGCAAAAAATAACTTTCCAATTAGAAGATTGTAAGACCGACCCTAAACTAACAACATTATGATAAACTGACATGTAGAAGTACAATATACGAACATATGAATTAGAAAACATGGTCGACGTAAGTGTGAAACACTCTAATTAAAATTAATAATTAGAAGTATGATTATTGTTATTATTATTATTATCAGACATATTATGTGAAGTATAACGCTTACCACCGCGTTACACGGCGAGTTGGCTCGCACGAAGATACATGACAGATGAATTGCAAGCGCCGTTAGCCAAAAGGCCATATCACATTAGGTTCCGAACTGACAATTGCAAGCGCCGTTAGCCAAAAGGCCATATCACATTAGGTTCCGAACTGACAATTGCAATCGTAGTTTCGAGCTTACGATTGGCGGCGCATGCGCAGTAGCTCAGTTCCGCCAGTCTACGATTGCAATCTTTTTATAGACCGAGCTCTAAAATAGGATTGTGAATCGTAGATCCGAGTCACGTGAACCGATCAGGAAGGAGAACGGTTAAATACGTATTGAGCAAATTGTAGTAATTATGATTAGAATTAAGAGAGCATGATCATGAAAGAATGTAAGTTGTTCTATCATAGGGGAAGCTCTATCTTGAAGACAGATTTGCTCAGGTTGCCATTAGTTTAAAATGAAATTAAAAAGAAAGATAGGGTGTCCCTATGAGGAGAAATTCTCCCATATTTGGAGCTTAAATCCATTGCACTATTCTGCCACATTGGGAGAAGAAGATTGTAAGGGACTTAAAAATTAATACTTAGGATCAATTAATAAATGAGAATAATTTATGCATTATGAGAGTCCCCTCTGTATGAGCCCGTTAAGATAGGGAGTTCAGCGTAACTATGCTCTGCGGGAGGGAGATTTTGGTATCATTCAATTGAACTTATTATTTGAAGAGGGAATAGAGCAATTCGATTGGAGATTATACTTTCTCAAATAATAAAAATAAGAAATAGTACACCAATTAATGAAATTGTTGACCCAACAGAAGAGACCCCTTCAAATTTTACAATTCAGTGGGCAGGTCAGACCTCAAATTATTTTCATGAGGACATGTTTTTGTTAAACAGGCGAGCATTAATTTGCCGAATTCCTTAATGTAACCTAACGTTTCAATTAAAATCAACTTGTTATACTTATTCCATCATTACCTTAAATAATTAAAAATCACATTTCAATAAAAAATTTAAATACATTACAAAATCATATTTAATCAAAAATAAATTATAACATCCTCTAATTGATGGCTAATTCTAAGCCTACAAAATCTTAATTAAAATTAAACCTTATAAATTTATATTCAGAAGCTTATCCCCCCAAATATTTTAATAACTGAATTAAATTCATTTCTTGAAAAACCAGATATCTTAAAGAACGGATAACGTTTCATTACTAAATATTTTTAATTAATAATTATTCTACATTAACTATCAAAAATACTTGGCTTTCTTTAAATCGGGACATATAAATAATTATAAACTTTGAGATGAACCCTGATACACAAGGTACGACAATCTTAGCCTACTTTAAAGAAAATAAATTTTCAAATATTTCAATAATCTTTCACAATATAATTAAACAACACCAATTTTTTTTTTTATGTATAACCTATACAAAAACTTATTATATAAAAAATGATTTTTTTAATAAAACTTACATTTTCAAACAACCAACGTAAATTTTTCTCTATCAAATCAAACTGAATTGCACAGTGACTTCTCAGTGTAAATGAGATGCTTAACTTATCAAGCTCTGAATTGAACTTTCCAGGTACACCTTCCGGTACATCTACTATGTTACGACTTATCTCATCTTAACTAACGAGGGCGACGGGCGATGTGTGCATGTTTTAGAGCCATAAATCAATATATTACTATACTATACAAAATTACATTCAAATCCATCTTTAAATTATTAACTTTCAAATAATTATCCGTATAAATAAATGTATTGTAACCCACCTCCACTTAATCATAAACTGCACCTTGACCTGACATCCTTTTAATTATTAGAAATAAAGAAAATTCAAACCCTTTTAGGACATTCTGACGACGGCGATATACAAACTGATCAACAAGATTAAGCAAGGTCTAACGTGGAATATCGATTATGGGGCAGGTTCCTCTGGAAGGACTAAAACACCGCCAAATTCTTTGAGTTTCAAGAACATAACTTATACTACTCTAGTATTGTGTATAATATAATTAAGTATTATATTATATATAAATATTATATAATAATTATAATATATTATAAATTATAATAATAATATTAAGAAATTAGACGTCATCCAAAACAGAGCCACCAAACTCATCCTGGGCTACAACAGCAACCTCAGTGCCCACGACAGGAGAGTGCAACTTAATATCCCCAGCATGACCGACTACTTCAAACGAAGTGACGTCCTTTTCCTAAGAGGGTGCATGAGCGGTCTAATAGACCTTGACCCACTGGAACGACTGTCACTCGTATACAGAACTGTCACTCACGGGCGAGGAAGCTGTCGTGGAGTCACGTTACGCCCCCCTCGCGCCAACACTGCCGCCTATCATCAGTCCGTCTACCTACGAGCCGCCGCCACTTGGAATGCCCTACCACAGAATGTGAAGGGTCTCCCTCCAAATAAATTCAAAACAGCCGTTCGTAGACTGTTCAAGTGACGTTCGCCCTTCATGAACAATTAACCTATGACAATCTAGCTATTTCCACGGATATGATTTGGATATATTATGACTTGTCGAACTGGATAGATTTAAGCATAGATTTAAGCATAGGGCCCCATCATCACTCGCACTACCATCACAATCACCACCATTTCATCTATTTATGTTTCACAGATCCATATCACTCATAATCACGCAGTAGGTTCTTAAGATTAGTCATTTAATGTACTCAAGGATGCAAATCAATAATTGATTGTATGGACCCAAAGGCCCGATTTTTGCATCCTTTCTATGCTTACTACACTGTATTGAGTTATAGATCAATAAATAATAATAATAATAATAACACTTCACATCCAAAATAATAGGGTATCTAATCCTATCCTAGTTTAACATTTAAATTTCATAGCCTCAAAAACTTTCATAAGAAATTATTTAAATTTAAAATTCCACCTAATAAATTTAATCATACTTTCTATGTCATCATTTAACTTTACACTAAAAATATTTACTTGCACCCCTCGTCTAACCGCGGCGGCTGGCACGATTTTTGCCGGTACTATTAAAATCACTAACTCCAAATCTTTTTGAATTATAAAATTAAATACTGCGAATAAAATATTAAAAGCCTCTCTTTTAGAGAGACCCCGTAGCACGCAGAAACTTACATGTAAAATAAACTTAAAGTAAATCTATAAGCAAGAATAAAACTTTTTTAAACTGACCTTAAAAAATGGTATTAAAATTAATACATAACCTTTAATTTAAACATTGAGATAAATGTAGCCTTAAGGTATTTATGAAATTTCTCACTTCATTGAACTTGTTATGAAAAAACAATAGCCCATAATTTCAACTTTAACAAGGGCCCATCAATTAATTTCACTTATAATGAACAAAAATTAGCCTACAACTACTCCCTCGGCAAGCCTATAATAAATAATTTTAGGCCTAACAATTAACAATTAAATGATAATAATAGTTTAATAAATTATTGCCCCATAATGTTAAACTTATCATTAAACATTCATTAATTTACTCGAACTTTTCCTAATATTCAAGTTAATTCAATTTAAATATTTAATCATAAATTAATGTACAATACCCCTACACTAAATTATGACATAAATTAATTAAATTAGTTTAAATTGTCGAATAAAATATATAAATATTTTCTAGAACACAAATAAATTATGGAACAACATTAAACCATGTACAATAAAATATTAATGGTGAACTAAATAAAGAAGTAGTTAACATATATTGAAATAAAAACAACCAAATCTCTAATAAACAAAAAGAATCTAAGTTACTGATGACCATCATTTTTTTTTAGGTTTACAAAATGAGGGTCATCATTAATATTTAGTAATTACATTAAACTATTTAATATGTATATATTTTTTTTTTTATATCTGCTCCCTGTGTCCAACAATGAAGTCGGGTAGGGGATAGGAACTTAATCCCATCATATTCTGGCCCCTAGGTACATCGAAGCCGGCTGGCCATGCCTGAAACTTCCCTCATGTTAACTTCCTCCGGCTCCTCCTCTTCACTTTCTTCTTCCTCTGCTCTTTCTACAAATTCTGTCCATACTTTTCTATCTTCCCACCATCGTTCCTGATTGACCTCTTCTCAAGTTGCATTTCTTCTTTCCACGTCCATTGCTATCACTTCTTCCTACCTCAGTCTTGGTCTTCCCCTCTTTCTTTTCTTTTTCCCTGCTTCTTTCTCAAACTCAATTTTCGGGATCCTGTCTTCCTGCATTCTTTTCATGTGGCCAAACCACCGCAATCTTTCTTTTCCCAGCTTAAAGTTTAGACTCTCCACTCCAAGTTCCTTCCTTATCTTTGAGCTTTGTATCTTATCAATCTTGGTCACTCCTGCCACACTCCTTAGGAACTTCATTTCTGCTGCTTGTATTGCTTTTTCTTCTTTTCCCCCAACTGGCCAAGTCACCGCTCCATACGTGAGTACTGGTACAAAATATGCTTTGTATATTACCAATTTGCATTGCCTTGGTATACCTTTTTTTTCCAAATCAGTTTCCTCACTAACTGGAAAAAATTTTCAGCGGTCCCTGTTCGTCTTCCAATCTCCTTGTCAATTTTACCATCAGATGAGATGATGCTTCCAAGATACTTGAAATCCTCAGTCTCTACTAGTTCTTCGCGTCGCAGTACAATCTTTGGTCTATCCGCTTTCCTCTTCTTATTCCCCATAACCATCACTTCGCTCTTAGCCATACTTATCTCTAATCCAAACTCTTGAGTCCCTTCATTCCACTTATTTACTCTTTGTTGTACTTCTTCCCGTGACTTTCCCCGTATTAGAACATCATCAGCATAAATTAAGGTTCTAGATGCCTATATAAGAATTTAATATAATATCATTAATAACATATATATATATATATATATATATATATATTTAATTATCTAAATATTCTTATTATTTATATATGTATTTATATTAATATAAGAATTTAATATAAATATAATTAAATATATAGTATATGAATATAAAAATTTAATATATATATAAATATATATTAATATAAATATTTTTTTTATTTATAATAATTATTTACAATAATTATTTATAATAGAGGAAAAAGAAAGTGAAGAGGAGGAGCCGGAGGAAGTTAACATGAGGGAAGCGTCAGGCATGGCCAGCCGGCTTCGATGTACCTAGGGGCCAGAATATGATGGGATTAAGTTCTTATCCCCTACCCGACTTCATTGTTGGACACAGGGAGCAGATATAAAAAAAAATATATATATTTATCTGTATATATATATATATATATATATAATTGAATTTAAACTTTCGTGGCTAGATGTAATGTTAATAAAATTGAAAACACTTCGGGCTATTAAAACAAGAACCCAAGTTTTGGCCGCGCTTTGTACGCGAGGCACTGGAGGTTGCTAAAAATCCCAACAACATGAATGCTGATGACCATAAGTGCTTATACAATCTAAGTGATACGTGGGCACCATTAATAATAAATAACCATCACCAACAACAAACTCAGCAACATCAACAGCAACAGCAGCAACAACAACAACAACAACAACAACAACAACAACAACAACCACAGCAGCCATCACGTCATCAACCTGCTAATAATTCTAATCTATTTGTGACAACGGCTAATAACCATAAGCCTTCTACTAAATATCGTGACAAGGGTAACTATTCAGGCACAGATGATAGGTTTAATAACCCCGGGTGTCATGTTCGTATTACGCGCGCTATGTCAAGAGCGAGATTACGAAGCGACCCCTCGAACCTTCGAGATTTTCGAGACACACCCGCCAATGACGCAGACGACAGCCAGTAGCTCTCGATCTGCCCTGAGGACAAGACCGATATTGGTCTTGAAACGTCGGCATATGGCCTACGGAAGGGACGTGGCGTAATAGCCCGAAGTGTTTTCAATTTTATTAACATATATATATATATATATATAAGAATTAAATATATATAATAAATTAACCCTATTTGCCTTTAACTATAAGCATAATAGGTATATAGGAATATAATATATAATATAAGTTCTTATTGTACACGTCATTTTTAGCAAATTCTTAAAATGTACTGACCGTTTCCCTTTAAGCCCATTTTTAGGGGGTCACCGAATTTTCTAAAATAGCCAAAAAAATTCGGTTTTCCCCCCAAACTTGGGCTAAAGATATTCGATCTGTACCCCCTGAATTGAATCCAGAGCCATTAATGATTCTAGTAAATACAAAAAAAATAGTGAAGTGCCTGATTAAAGGGCTATCTTGATAGGATTGATTATGTAAATTTTATTTACCTTCATTATATCCAATAGAATTGAACTATTTCTTAAAGTATCAAAAACTTTGTGCTCCCTTCACTAGAACATAACAAGAAAGATAAGCTAATTAAGCTACTGGGTTCATACCCCATTTATAGAAGTTTTAATCTTCTTCTTTCTAATGTTTAATAATCCAACCAAATTGTTATTTTTAATAACTTTAATAAGAGGTACCCTTATCGCCGTATCAGCAAATTCTTGATTTGGAGCTTGAATTGGCTTAGAGATTATCTTTTATCTTTTATCCCCTTAATAACAAACCCTTATAATTTATTATCTAGTGAAGCTTCTCTAAAATACTTTTTAACCCAAGCCTTAGCTTCAGCCACTTTATCTGTAATTTTATCTTCGTTAATTTCTAGATTCCCAAATTCTTTAATGATTGAAAACTCAATATTATCTATCTTAATTAACTCTTCCCTGCTATTGAAAATAGGAGCTGCCCCCTTGATTCCCAGGTGTGATAGAGGGATTAAATTGAACAAATTCTTTAACATTAATAACGTGACAAACAATTGCCCCTCTTACATTATTATCTTATAATTTAACTATAAATACTTTAACAGCCTTAAATATTGTTGTCTCTGTGTTAATAGGCTCTTTAGGGGGATTAAATCAAACTTCTTTTCGTAGAATTTTAGCTTATTCTTCAATTAATCACTTAGGGTGACTAATTGCAACTCTAGCTCTTGGTGAAAATCTTTGGAATATATATTTTATTATATACTCTTTTTTAAGTAGAGTAATTATTTTTATCCTACAAACATTTAAATTATTTCATTTTTTTTTTATATCTGCTCCCTGTGTCCAACAATGAAGTCGGGTAGGGGATAGGAAATTAATCCCATCATATTCTGGCCCCTAGGTACATCGAAGCCGGCTGGCCATGCCTGACGCTTCCCTCATGTTAACTTCTTCTGGCTCCTCTTAGCTTTCTTCTTCCTCTGCTCTTTCTACAAATTCTGTCCATACTTTTCTATCTTCCCACCATCGTTCCTGATTGACCTCTTTCATATTAATCAAATTTGTTCAATGAACTTTTCATCCCCTTTAGTAAAATTTGCAATTTTCACTTCATTTTTATTATTGGGGGGATTGCCACCATTTTTAGGATTTTTACCAAAATGGATTATTATCCAATCTATAGTAGAAGCTAATTTTATTTTATTGATTTCTACAATGGTGGTATCAACTTTATTGACTCTTTTTTATTATTTACGTCTAACTTTTGGGGCATTTATAATAACAGACTCAGAAACATTATGAAACACGACTTATACACAAAATAATTTTCTACAAATCTTAGTTCTTTCCCTTTCAATAATTTCTACTTAAGGGTTATTTTTCTGTTCCATGTTATTTCATATTTTTTAAGGCTTTAAGTTAAGTAAACTCATAGCCTTCAAAGTTGTAAATAAAGAAATGTCTTTAAGCCTTAGTAAATCAAAAGTGACTCCTTAATTGACTATAAGGCTTGGTATAAGAGGTCAATCCTCCTTAATAGATTACCAATCTATCGCCTAATTCTCAGCCATTCTACCGCGACAATGGCTTTTTTCAACAAATCATAAAGATATTGGAACCTTATATTTTATTTTTGTTGCTTAATCTGGAATGGTTGGAACTTATTTGAGTCTTTTAATTCGAGCTGGATTAGGTCAACCAGGATCTTCTTCAGCCGGAGTTTCTTCAATTCTTGGGGCCGTAAATTTTATTACAACTGTCATTAATATACGATCAAGAGGAATAACCCTAGATCGAATACCCCTATTCGTCTGAGCTGTAGCAATCACCGCTCTCTTACTACTTCCTACCCTCCCTGTTCTGGCCGGTGCCATCACGATACTTTTAACTGAGCGAAATCTTAATACTTCTTTTTTCGACCCAGCCGGTGGTGGAGACCCTATCTTATACTAACACTTATTTTGATTCTTTGGGCACCCTGAAGCTTATATTTTAATTCTGCCTGGATTTGGATTAATTTCTCATATTGTTAGACAAGAAAGAGGTAAAAAGGAAGCTTTCGGTTCTTTAGGAATAATTTATGCTATACTATCTATTCGGGGCCTTCGTGATGTCCAGGCCTGCAACTGGCTCTCGATCACCGCTGTGACGTCACGCAAGTAGGCGGATGGCTCGGCTCTACGCGCCATGAAAAGCATTGCGCGCTACACAACATCTCTCAATTTTATTTGTTTTCTCGACATTCCCGACCGTCTGATGCATGATGCATTTAAGTACTAGACAGTATAATATTCTGCACCGTCTGAAATATGTTTGCACTTCCTGTGTAGCAAGAAATTGGATTAAAATTCCTTTCAAAGTCCATTGACATTTGCATTGTCTTTGAATGGTCCATTGACGACTAATTTTAGTTTCCAAGAAATAGCTGATTCCGTCTGAGCTACAATATGGGTTACTAAGGTAGGTATATACAGTGCAGTTCAATTAGCTCACGTCTTTACCTAGTCGAGACAAAATCTTACATTCGAGCCGAGTTTTGTGCGGGTGTGTACAGTGTGTGTTTGTGTGGAAAAAGAAACATTTGAAACGTCGTGAAGTATGTGAAGTGTTATTTATAATCATGTTCAGTGATTATTCGTGATATTGTGTCTTCGCAGTGACAATCCCGTTAATATTTTGTTTTAAAATGACGCTTTATAAATATATTTTATTCCCATAAAATAAACTCTGAGGTTCGGCGGACAAAATGCCTCGCAAATGTTGCGTGCCGAACTACAGTACATCAACAGGACAAACAAGTATTTCAACTTTCAAATTTCCTAGAGATGAAGGTTCGTGCCTTACATCGCTTTTTCGAATGAATCGTATGTAAAATAGAAGTGTCATAAGCCTATGGGCTCAAAATTAGAAACGTCAATAGTTTATTTAGGTGCCAATTACGCAGTCAAATGATGTAAACGCGGAACAGATTCGGTACCATCCGCACAGTACCTTAATCCTTTTCTTGGGACATGCATAATTATGAGGGGGCAAAATAGTGAGTAACTTTGTTTTATAAGGCAAATACTGTGTTGCGCACCGTATTATTCCTATGCGCGCCATGCTACGGCCGCTCGCCAGTCCGCCTATGCTCGTGACGTCACGCCAAGCAGTTGCAGGCCTGGAGAGCGAAGCGATATATCTAGACGGCCTTGATCTATTGGTCTTCTTGGGTTTGTAGTTTGAGCTCATCACATATTTACAGTAGGGATAGAAGTAGACACCCGATCTTACTTCACATCTGCTATCATAATTATTGCTGTACCAACTGGAATTAAAATTTTCAGTTGATTAGCAACACTTCATGGGTCTCAATTAAATTATAGCCCAGCTTTATTATGAGCTTTGGGATTCATTTTTTTATTTACTATTGGTGGGTTAACTGGAGTTGTTTTAGCTAATTCTTCCGTTTATATTATTCTTCATGATACATACTATGTTGTTGCACATTTCCATTATGTTCTATCGATAGGAGCTGTATTTGCTATCATGGCAGGCTTTATCCAATGGTACCCACTATTTACTGGACTTTCTATGAACCCATTATGATTAAAGATTCAATTTACTATTATATTTATTAGGTTGAATATAACATTTTTCCCTCAACACTTCTTAGGATTAGCGGGGATGCCTCGACGATACTCAGATTACCCAGATGCTTACACAGCCTGAAATGTAGTCTCTTCTGTTGGGTCAACAATTTCATAAATTGGTGTATTATTTCTTATTTTTATTATTTGAGAAAGTATAATCTCCAATCGAATTGCTTTATTCCCTCTTCAAATAATTAAGCGAGCGAAGCGAGCGTTTCCACTTGACTCTTATGGCACTTCGTTCTGTTTTTTTGTTTGTTTGTTTGTTTGTTTGTTTGTTTGTTTGTTTGTTTGTTTTTTTTTTTTTATGTCCGTCGATAGTGGTCGAACGGAAAGTCCGATCAACTTGAAATTTGGACCATCCACAAGCCTCGATGTGGATTGAAGGAGGTGTATAGTTTTGAGGCAAAATCGTTTGAATAGTTACAAAGTTACACCATAGTTACTGCAAAATATTTTTCTGAAACAAAATGGCGGCAAAATGTGAGATAGCCAGATTTTTTTACAGAGTTTTCCGATCACGAATATGTTAATGTAATGGCGATTTGATAAATATTGGCAAAGTTACACGAAAGTTACTCGAAAATATTTTTCTAAAACGCAGTAACGGCAAAATGTGAGGTGGCTATCTTATAGTAAATGTTTGTCCGGTCACGAATATACTAATGTAAACGCGATCCAATACGTATTAAAGGCAGAAATTACATTTCTATTGCTGTCAATAAGTGTTAGTAACGGTGGCGGACCGTATTGAAAACATGACCACGAAAATTCTTAGCAACGCACATTGCACTGCATACAACAATGTCGGAAAGTATAATAGCCATGGAAATAAGAACAATTTTTGCAATGCGCATTCTTGAATTGTTGTTAATTGTTGTTCGTATTAGCATTGAAAACTTTTCGCCAGAAAGTTCGTAGATATTGACGCGCTCGCTTATCAACGCGTCAAACAGAGCGTTTTCCTAGTAAGTTCAATTGAATGATACCAAAATCTCCCTCCCGCAGAGCATAGTTACTCTGAACTCCCTATCTTAACGGGCTCATACAGAGGGGACTCTCATAATGCATAAATTATTCTCATTTGTGTATTAATTGATCCTAAGTATTAATTTTTAAGTCCCTTACAATCTTCTTCTCCCAATGTGGCAGAATAGTGCAATGGATGTAAGCTCCAAATATGGGAGAATTTCTCCTCTAGGGACACCCTATCTTTCTTTTCTTTTTAATTTAATTTTAAACTAATGGCAACCTGAGCAAATCTAAGTCTTCAAGATAGAGCTTCTTCTATGATAGAACAACTTACATTCTTTCATGATCATGCTCTCTTAATCATAATTACTACACTAGTTAGCTATATTATAGCTACAATATTTATCAACCCTTTTATTAATCGATTTTTACTGGATGGCCAGACTATTGAAATAATTTGAACAATTCTCCCAGTAAGTACTTAAATACTGTCACAACATAACCTCAACCAACAACTTCTTTAATGGAAACAAAGAGCCAATAACTTTAATTATATATTTGTTTGTGATTAAGGCTTGTCTTATTAGTTATTTTTATTGAATTTATTTCCTAGTTGAACGATTTTAGGATTTTCAGCTGGTCCAGTGTGATTGGATAATTGTTGATTGCGATTGCAATTGGCGACTCCAGTCTACAACTCCAATTGTAGTGTGATATGGGGTGTATCTATTGGTGTTCATTACAAGCCGCCAGAATAGGACTATAGTAGGCTTCACACAAGGTCTACTTGATCTCCGCCTAGCCGACGTTCGAGAAGGCTGTGGTGTGCCTAGCTAGAATTTTGTAATCAACTATGTAAACAAGCTCACCAAGCTGTCATTCCGACTTTTTGATTTTCCTAAATTGATTCTGGAATTATTTCGGCTATGGCACAACCACAGGGAGAATAGGTCTAGCCTAATTTTGGTTTACTAGACTAGGCCTAGTAGGACACAGGTGTATAAACTGCTTTGTTTGAATAATTATAGGTTATGGTGCAATGTTTACTTTATTTCGCGGGAAAAACATGATTAATTCCATCAGTAGTGGCGTCAGAAGATTCTCATGTGTCACTGGTTACGTGTTAAAATAACGGGGTTTAATTGGAGCTCGCTAGCTTTTCTCACTAGGAAGTTGAACAAGTTGAACATTTTTCTGATCTTGCACGAGCTGGCTCGCTCGTGTATCGGGCTGACGGCAAGTTCCATGTTATCAAATGCAAGTCTACTCGTAGCGAGGAGCTCGCGCGAGCTAGCTCGCTCGTGTATCGGGCGGACGGCAAGTTCCATGTTATCAAATGCAAGTCTACTCGTAGCGAGGAGCTCGCGCGAGCTGGCTCGCTCGTGTATCGGGCTGACGGCAAGTTCCATGTTATCAAATGCAAGTCTACTCGTAGCGAGGAGCTCGCGCGAGCTGGCTCGCTCGTGTATCGGGCTGACGACAAGTTCCATGTTATCAAATGCAAGTCTACTCGTAGCGAGGAGCTCGCGCGAGCTAGCTTGCTCGTGTATCGGGCTGACGACAAGTTCCATGTTATCAAATGCAAGTCTACTCGTAGCGAGGAGCTCGCGCGAGCTAGCTTGCTCGTGTATCGGGCTGACGGCAAGTTCCATGTTATCAAATGCAAGTCTACTCGTAGCGAGGAGCTCGCGCGAGCTGGCTTGCTCGTGTATCGGGCTGACGGCAAGTTCCATGTTATCAAATGCAAGTCTACTCGTAGCAAGGAGCTCGCGCGAGCTGGCTCGCTCGTGTATCGGGCTGACGGCAAGTTCCATGTTATCAAATGCAAGTCTACTCGTAGCGAGGAGCTCGCGCGAGCTGGCTTGCTCGTGTATCGGGCTGACGGCAAGTTTCATGTTATCAAATGCAAGTCTACTCGTAGCGAGAAGCTCGCGCGAGCTGGCTCGCTCGTGTATCGGGCTGACGGCAAGTTCCATGCTATCAAATGCAAGTCTACTCGTAGCGAGGAGCTCGCGCGAGCTAGCTTGCTCGTGTATCGGGCTACGGCAAGTTTCATGTTATCAAATGCAAGTCTACTCGTAGCGAGGAGCTCGCGCGAGCTGGCTCGCTCGTGTATCGGGCTGACGGCAAGTTCCATGCTATCAAATGCAAGTCTACTCGTAGCGAGGAGCTCGCGCGAGCTAGCTTGCTCGTGTATCGGGCTGACGGCAAGTTCCATGTTATCAAATGCAAGTCTACTCGTAGCGAGGAGCTCGCGCGAGCTAGCTTGCTCGTGTATCAGGCTGACGGCAAGTTCCATGTTATCAAATGCAAGTCTACTCGTAGCGAGAAGCTTGCGCGAGCTAGGTTGCTCGTGTATCGGGCTGACGGCAAGTTCCATGTTATCAAATGCAAGTCTACTCGTAGCGAGAAGCTCGCGCGAGCTAGGTTGCTCGTGTATCGGGCTGACGGCAAGTTCCATGTTATCAAATGCAAGTCTACTCGTAGCGAGGAGCTCGCGCGAGCTAGCTTGCTCGTGTATCGGGCTGACGGCAAGTTCCATGCTATCAAATGTAAGTCTACTCGTAGCGAGGAGCTCGCGCGAGCTAGCTTGCTCGTGTATCGGGCTGACGGCAAGTTCCATGTTATCAAATGCAAGTCTACTCGTAGCGAGGAGCTCGCGCGAGATAGCTTGCTCGTGTATCGGGCTGACGGCAAGTTCCATGTTATCAAATGCAAGTCTACTCGTAGCGAGAAGCTCGCGCGAGCTAGCTTGCTCGTGTATCGGGCTGACGACAAGTTCCATGTTATCAAATGCAAGTCTACTCGTAGCGAGGAGCTCGCGCGAGCTGGCTCGCTCGTGTATCGGGCTGACGGCAAGTTCCATGTTATCAAATGCAAGTCTACTCGTAGCGAGGAGCTCGCGCGAGCTGGCTCGCTCGTGTATCGGGCTGACGGCAAGTTCCATGTTATCAAATGCAAGTCTACTCGTAGCGAGGAGCTCGCGCGAGCTAGCTTGCTCGTGTATCGGGCTGACGGCAAGTTCCATGTTATCAAATGCAAGTCTACTCGTAGCGAGGAGCTCGCGCGAGCTGGCTTGCTCGTGTATCGGGCTGACGGCAAGTTCCATGTTATCAAATGCAAGTCTACTCGTAGCGAGAAGCTCGCGCGAGCTAGCTTGCTCGTGTATCGGGCTGACGGCAAGTTCCATGTTATCAAATGCAAGTCTACTCGTAGCGAGGAGCTCGCGCGAGCTAGCTTGCTCGTGTATCGGGCTGACGGCAAGTTCCATGTTATCAAATGCAAGTCTACTCGTAGCGAGGAGCTCGCGCGTGCTAGCTTGCTCGTGTATCGGGCTGACGGCAAGTTCCATGTTATCAAATGCAAGTCTACTCGTAGCGAGGAGCTCGCGCGAGCTAGCTTACTCGTGTATCGGGCTGACGGCAAGTTCCATGTTATCAAATGCAAGTCTACTCGTAGCGAGAAGCTCGCGTGAGCTAGCTTGCTCGTGTATCGGGCTGACGGCAAGTTCCATGTTATCAAATGCAAGTCTACTCGTAGCGAGGAGCTCGCGCGAGCTGGCTCGCTCGTGTATCGGGCTGACGGCAAGTTCCATGTTATCAAATGCAAGTCTACTCGTAGCGAGAAGCTCGCGCGAGCTGGCTCGCTCGTGTATCGGGCTGACGGCAAGTTCCATGTTATCAAATGCAAGTCTACTCGTAGCGAGAAGCTCGCGCGAGCCAACTATCGCGAGTATCTGGTCGTGTAACGCGGCGGTTACTGATAATAGTGTTCATCAAACGTATATTAGAAATTGTACTTGTATTAATGATTATCAACACTGCTTTACAATACGCAAAGTTATGTTTGTTTTTAACCAGAAGAGTTGTCACGATGTCATATTCATCCACATTGTAAAATAATTTGTAAAAGAAAAAGTCCCGTAAGAGGTATCCTGGGGTATTCTTTTACCCCACGAATTAATTGCCGCCAAACGCTTCGGAGCAACAAAAACCCACAGCCACTATCTTCAACGCCTCAACGGGGACTGAGATCAAATATCCAAATGAAATATCTTACTAAAATAATACGGGAAGCTCCCGTCGATTTCTGGCGACAGCCTGGCCTAGCGGCTTGAGGTAAGTACTTGGTGAATTATCGACGCGATGAAGTTCACTCGCTGTGCCGGCTTCTTTTATCGACTGAAATCCCGATACTGATTCAGCATCTCTTTCTAGGCCGATATGCGTAAAACATTGTGTTTAGCTTATTAACATTTGTTTTCTATAATTTGCTGTATTACATATTATTTTGTTGAGGTTATGTCAAACTATACACGTATTTTTAGCTTTAAATAAATATTCAATGCAGGTCTAGGCCTAAATATCCCCTCCCCCTAAAGGTCGTATGTCTAGACCTTCACAGCGTTAGCCCTACTCATATGTACACATAGTGGCAGCAGAATACTAGGCCCATTATGTTTTAATTCAATATATCATATGATCGACTCTTGCCAATTATACTGCCCTCTCGATTGCAATATTTCGTGGAGCAAGTTACAAACAGCTTTGGCATTCGCCTGTCTGAGTGGTTCGCACGCAAGATTTACTCTCAGACAGAAATCCAACAAGCAGAAGAAACGAAGAATAAGGGGCCTCACCCCGTGTCCTATTCCTTCACGTTTAACGTCTTCCCATTCCTCCCTTATCCTTCTCCTCCCTTCCTCCCTTCCCCTTTCTCCCCTTATCACCAACGCGACCGCGGAAATTCCCCCGCGATCGTGACGGTGTTGGGTCTTACACCCTCCCTCCCTTCCCTTATCCCGCTCACCAACGCGACCGCGGAAGGGTTCTGTCCCCCGCGCTAGTGGCGGTGTCGGGTGTTTAACCCTCTCTCTTCCCCTTCCTCACCCCCTTCCCCCTCCCTCCCCTCCCAGATAGTAAACTATCACTTCCATAGCCATGGTTTTCCCGTCATTTCACCCGAAGGCCACGCCCGCCGCTGGTCTTCCCCAGTTCTTGCCCAGTAAGAGGGCTACAAATAAACAATCTCAACCTGGTACCTCCACCGTGATGCTACCCCCGATAATCCCGCCACCTATGGCAGCTACCACTTCAAAACCACGCACTCCTGAACCACCTCCAGTGTGGACTAAAATCCCACTGAAGGTGAAGGAGCCGCGAAAGGGCCGTTACTCCTTCCCCATAATTTCAGCTGATGCAGGGGTCCCTACATCAGCTCCACTACCCGATAAACCAGTCCCAGGCAGGCCAGTTACGCCCACCGCAAATCGGTTTCTGGCCCTAGATGTCGACTGCGACATCATGTCGGACGACGACAACTCCCTGGTCATAGACTCCGGCGCTGATAGCGAGATGGAGCTATGCCAGTCTCAACCCTCGACCAGCCAAACAGTGCGTCCGAAACGTCGCCGGACCCACTCGCTTTCCCCCGAATCAGACGCGTCTTCTGTCCACTCTACCGCATCCAGGCCACCAAAACTCCATGCCCAACGTGCAACTCCCAGCTCCGTAATCCACAAACCGGTAGCTCAGCATCCCCCAGCCACTCACTCGGACCAAGCAAACCCTGGGACTGCAAAACAGCACTCTTCTGACTCAAAACCCCCGCCCATCCTATTATACAACATAGAGAATTATTCCTCTTTGGATTCCTCTTGGCCTATTGGCCAAGGCCACCAAAGGGGCATACACCATCTCGGCAACAGCGGAAGCCTTTCGCATTAAGCCCAATCTCCGGGAAACCTACGACGAGATATTTCAATATCTACGGGGCAATCAACTCCTGTTTCATACTTTCCCAACAGTGGAACAGCGACAAAAGCGTCTCGTAATTCGCGGTCTTTCCTCTTCTGTGCCCGTCGAGGACATAAAAATTGATTTGACGGAGCAAGGCGTCAATATAGTTGACCTCCGCCAAATCTTGCACAATGGCGACTCTCCGTCCACTCGTCGACCCATGCCCTTGTTTGTCGCCACCGTATCTTTATTTGACACTGGCCCTTCATACAGTCACCATCATCTGTCACCACAACGTCACATTTGAACGTTACCGTGGCCAATCAGGTCCACGGCAATGCTGTAATTGCCAGCAATTTGGCCATTCATCGGCCGTCTGCCATCTTCCGCCGGCGTGCTTTAAATGCGCCCAGGCCCACAAGTCAGCTCATTGCACAAAATCCCCCGACTCACCCGCTACATGCGTCAACTGCAAACAAGACCACCCAGCCTCGTACCGTAAATGCAAGGCATACCTTGATGCCTGTGATGCCCGAGCACAGAGCAACCAAAATCAGCCAGGCCGTCCGGTAACTAACCGCCGCCAAAAACAACCACCTCCTCCGCCTGTAACTTCACAACAGCGTGCTAGCTTCCTTTCAGCCACCTTCAGTGCCGCATTTCCCCCACTAGTTTCATACGCGCAAGCAGTCCAGGCCTCGACACCTCAACAGACTCCTCCTGACCTAACTGATGTACCACACACCAGTACGTCACAGTCTTCTCAACCCCGATTCCCTAATGGCCCAGTTCCCGCCCCACGGCGACCACGTGGCCATGTACCACCTTCACAACTGCCGCCTCCACTGCTGCCGCCTCCACTTACTCCCCAAGGTCGTAACCCGGCCTGGACTATCATCGGCCAAATACACGATGCCCTCATCGCCTATTCCAGCGACTTCATCATTTCCACCCTAGCTACACTTCTTAAAACTGTCATCTCCGCACCCAACAATGGCTAAGCTGGAATTGAAATTACTGGCGTGGAACGCCAATGGAGGAGTTTGTCGCAAAACGGCAGAACTCATCCACCTAGTTCATCAACTTTCCATAGATATCATTCTCATCAACAAAACTCATCTTCTCCCTTCTGACAACTGGTCTATTCCTGGCTTCCAAATTCTCCGCAACGATCGACTGACAGCGTCTAAACGTACGAGAGGGGGTGGTACTGCCATTCTCTCTCGCTCTACAGCCGCCGTCGTTCAAGAGCCCACCCCCCTTCTTTCTGCGGTCGAAGCCACTATCGCAATTGTGAAAACGGCTGCTGGCCCGATGCGATGCATCGCAGCATACTCGCCCCCAAATAAACATTTCAGTGGCACCGACTTTAATTCCCTCTTCACTTCACAAATGCCGACTGTTCTGGCGGGTGACTTAAATGCCAAACACCACCTTTGGAATTCGGCGTAAACAACACATGGGGACTTGCTCTTCTTCGTTTTATCACGTCTGCCAACCTTAGACTAAATGTCACTGGGCCTGTCGAACCAACATACTACCACTATCGTGACACTACCCCTTCTGATGTGCTAGACATTGCCATTATTCGGAACATCCACACATCTTACGATATTTCGACAGTCCAGGCACTTGTTACATCCTACTCAGTATTTAAACTAAGGATTGAACTGGTTTCAATAGATATCACACGCGTCACATTGAATCACTCAGTTTTAATAATCAGCCATCTTCGCTACAGCCACCAGCCCATGTCAGAGCTGCTAAAACTCTCAGTGTAACCCAGCCTATGTCGTAACTAGTAGTAGGCTATTTTGACAGTTACTACATTCCCTCCTTCTTAATAATAATTAGACTAAGAAACTACATGATTTGAAGAAAAAAAATAATTCTTGAAACAACATAATATGAGAAATATCTCATTGAAACCTATGATAGGTAGTCCAAAACATTATTACCATGGATATTGAAATACAATGGTGTTATTAAGTAACGCTAAGATTAAGAATCATTAAACAGTATATGGAACTGAATACCAATTAGGATTAGTAAATGCCTAAAGCATGTATCGTATACTAACTACTTAAATGTCTAATTACAAGAATAATATAAGATATTCAATTTTCTTGATTACTGATTATTCTTGATATCGAGCCGGCAACTTGATTGCTCGGTGTGGTCTGGTTCTAGTAGACAGCGGTGTCGCCGGTGTTACTTCGACATCGGGTGCTGGCGGGTGGTCTGGTACCTCCTGTGGTGTGTGGCAAGTTGTCGGTACCTCTGGCCTCTCAGGATCGGAATGGACTCGTCTGCCTTCCTTCTCTCCCAGCGGTTTGAATTTGTCATCGGAATATCTTCTTGGTAGGGGATCGGAATGAGGATTTAGTTGGAATTTCTTAAAGAAGGATGTATTCCTGGTATACTGGACGTTATCAGGAGTTTGGATTGTAATGCTGTTACCGTTTTTCTCGACTACTCGGTTAGGAACAGGATGGAAGGGTGTTGTTAGCTTGTTGGTCTTGGGTTGTTTTGTCAACACCAAGTCGCCTTCAACGATCTCACTCTCCCGAGCATTGCTTGCTTTGTCCGCATATACTTTTCCTTTCCATTTCCGCTCTTTGTCACGGTCTCGGACTTCTCCGTCATCTTCTCGTTCAGATTGGTACGATGGTAGCTTGTCTCTTATCTTACGTTTGAACATCAGCTCTGCAGGACTAACTCCTGTAGTCGCATGCGGAGTGCTCCGATACAAGGCGAGATAAGTCAGGAGTTCTTCTTTCCAACTGCTTCCAGTGCCTTGAGCAATCTTCAAACGTTTGAGAATTGAACGATTTTGGCGCTCAACTTCCCCATTTGCTTGGGGCCACAATGGAGTGGTGTATCTTATCTGAATGTTGTGTATCTCGCAGAACTCTCTAAATTCGTTACTGTCAAATTGAGGTCCATTGTCGGATCTGATAGTAGTTGGTAATCCATATCGTGCGAATATTGGCTTCAGTCTCTCGATTACCTCGAGTGATTTGATGGATTTCATAATATCCACTTCATAAAACCGGCTGTAATAATCAACCGTTACGAGCAAGTAGTGACCAGATGGTAAGGGTCCTAGAAGGTCAACTGCAATATCCTGCCACGGTTGGGATGGAAACTCCGTTCTGTGAAGTGGTTCTGGTGGATCTTGAGACGCGACCAATTGACATCCATGACATGACTTCACATAGTTTTCGCCATCTCGATCGATACCTGGCCACCAAACCTTTGATCTTAACCGTTGTTTCATGCTAGACATCCCTGGGTGCCCCTCGTGGGCTAGCTCCAACGTATGTTCTCGAAGAGTTGTCGGGATCACCAAACGGGAGCCGCGGAAAATGGCATTTCCTACCTGGCTCAACTCCGTTGTGAACGCATGGTACCGTTTAGTTGAATCCTCCCACAAACCGTTTGCCAAGCTGCGAGACACTGCTTGAAGTTCGCAGTCAACGTTAGTCTCTTTCTCGATGTCGTCAAGACTCAATGCGACTGGTGTACTGTTTTGTACAAGGACCTGAAGACAGCGTTCCCCCACTTCATCAAAACTTTTATCCGCCTCCTTGCAAGGATCGAACAATCTTGAAAGTGGGTCGGCAATGTTCGATTTGCCCGGACGGTAGATAACCTTGTAGTTGTATGACTGTAGGCGTAACACCCAACGCTCTACCCGTGCGCATGGTCTTGATTTGGGTGCAAATATGAACTCCAGTGGACGATGGTCGGTTATTAGTTCAAATTCTTTTCCATACAAATACCTATGGAAGTGTTCACACGCCCAGACAAGCGCTAAGGCTTCCCTCTCGGTCTGAGAGTAACGTGATTCTATATCGGTCAAGCTTTTGCTAGCATAACTGATAATACGTGGACCCTCATGTCTTGTTTGTATCAGTACTGCTCCAAGTCCAACAGGACTTGCATCCGCAACTATTTGAGTTTTTGCTTCTGGATCATAGTATCCCAAGGAACACGGTTCGGTTAAGTGTTGTTTCAGTTTGCGGAAAGCATTTGTTTGTTCCATGCCCTAAACAAACTGAACATTCTGTTTCATGAGTCTCCTTAACGGCTCTGTGATTGTAGAGAGATTCGGAATGAACCTGCCCACAAAGTTCACCAAGCCTAGGAAGCTCCTTACCTCTTCGCTGGTTCTCGGCTCGCGAAAGTTGTTCACTGCATCGATCTTGCTCTGTGTAGCTTCAACGCCACTTTCAGTGAGACGGTGTCCCATGAACGTCACGGAACCCATGCCAAACTGACATTTTGTCTTGTTGAGCGTAATGCCCCTTTCATCCAGGACCTTCAGAACTCTAGCAAGTCTCTGATCATGCTCTAACTTGGCGTAACCCACAATAAGTGATTTAATGGAATACTGTAATCGCCGACATTTTCCAAGATGGCGGCTAACGCATAAGGCGGATTTTGGCCGACCCGAAGTATGTTATATAAAATAAAATTTGTAAGTGACCCTGAAAAAATCAGCTTTCTCCTAATTTTGTCCGGGTCAAAACCTAAAGTTCCTCCTCTATAAAGAATAAAAAACCATACCCGATTACCAGAAAAACCTTCATTTACATGTTGGTATTGAAAGAGATTAACTACATACTTCATGTAGGCGATATTATTCTATCTATATATTTCCAACCCACTTTGATTTGAATCGCGCGCGTTTTGTAAAGTCAAGCCGCCAGGTTCGCTGCAGAGCTGTGTCGCCATGCGCTCAATGTTAAATGGGTCCAGTTTCCTGTATTCTGAGATTACCTAATTCGCCAGCCGCTTTCTAGAAATTCCTGGTGGTCAAACATAGAACTATATCGTGCTGGGGTCGGCACAGACCCCACCATACCAGTACAGGGTTAATGACGTCATTATAAAGATATGTATTTATTTAATGACTATTCTTTTCAGTTATAAAAACTGGTTTACAAAGGACTATAGGCAAACAATTTATAATAATGAAATCATAAATCACAATAATAACAGAAACAAAACAAACGACTGTACTATAAAAAAAAACAAGAACAAAAAATAGTAATTGAAAAAATAGAATCCTGGTGGCTAAAGCCACCCCCTGACCTAACTTAAGTTGGAAACAGGAGCCAAATATATATATATATATATATAAATATATATCAATACATATATCTGCTCCCTGTGTCCAACAATGAAGTCGGGTAGGGGATAGGAAATTAATCCCATCATATTCTGGCCTCTACACTGTAATTCGAAATGGTCGAAAGGGGTCGATTGAAGGGTCGATTGGAGCAGATACAGGTCAAATTGTCAACCCTTGGGTAGAACTAGATCTACAGGAGTAGAAACTGGTTTTAAAAGGTTGAAAAAAGGAACACAAGGAATATTCTAATCGCTCTATAATATGAGGGGTCGACTGCTCGACCTAGCTATAGTCCTCAACCAACCTCTTGGGGTTAAAAAAATAAACGCCTCAAAACGAGGGAAAAATGTTCCCCATAACTTAGAGAATAATAATCGACTTTAAAGAGAGAAGTTTCAACCAAACAGTGTTGACCAATACCACATAAGAGGTCTGCCGAAACAAACCTCTAACACGCTATAAATCAACTGTGTGGGGTTGAATTATCAACCAATGGAGCCGAAAAAAAACATAGCAGAAGTCGATCGAGTTACACCCGTAGAGAGCTAGCAGTCGGCCTTGTTGAGTTGATTGTTCAACCCCATGGGCCAAGTAAAGTAGTTGTACAGGTAGACCACTCACTGTCTTAAGGTCGTTGCTTATCATCCCTAGGGTTTCATAATGTTCCTCCAAGAGTCGAATAACAGGCTACAGTAAGACGATCGAGTTACACCCGTAGAGAGCTAGCAGTCGGCCTTGTTTAGTTGTGAGCCGAATAAATTAGTTGTACAGGTAGACCAGTCACTGTCTAAAGGTCGTTGCTTATCATCCCTAGGGTTTGATAATGTTTCTCCAAGAGTCGAATAACAGACCACAGTAAGTCGATCGAGTTACACCCGTAGAGAGCTAGCAGTCGGCCTTGTTGAGTTGATTGTTCAACCCCATGGGCCGAGTAAAGTAGTTGTACAGGTAGACCAGTCACTGTCTTAAGGTCGTTGCTTATCATCCCTAGGGTTTGATAATGTTCCTCCAAGAGTCGAATAACAGACCACAGTAAGTCGATCGAGTTACACCCGTAGAGAGCTAGCAGTCGGCCTTGTTGAGTTGATTGTTCAACCCCATGGGCCGAGTAAAGTAGTTGTACAGGTAGACCAGTCACTGTCTTAAGGTCGTTGCTTATCATCCCTAGGGTTTGATAATGTTCCTCCAAGAGTCGAATAACAGACCACAGTAAGTCGATCGAGTTACACCCGTAGAGAGCTAGCAGTCGGCCTTGTTGAGTTGATTGTTCAACCCCATGGGCCGAGTAAAGTAGTTGTACAGGTAGACCAGTCACTGTCTTAAGGTCGTTGCTTATCATCCCTAGGGTTTGATAATGTTCCTCCAAGAGTCGAATAACAGACCACAGTAAGTCGATCGAGTTACACCCGTAGAGAGCTAGCAGTCGGCCTTGTTGAGTTGATTGTTCAACCCCATGGGCCGAGTAAAGTAGTTGTACAGGTAGACCAGTCACTGTCTTAAGGTCGTTGCTTATCATCCCTAGGGTTTGATAATGTTCCTCCAAGAGTCGAATAACAGACCACAGTAAGTCGATCAAGCTACACCCGTAGAGAGCTATAGCAGTTGGCCTATGTCGCTTTTATGTGAATTCTACCGTTCGAAGATCCTATGCTCAGACAGCCATGCGGTAAAACGCATGGGGTCTCTGTTCACAGATGGAGTCAGAGAGGATGCAGTTCGAATCCAGCTAGGGGCGTAATAATTTAGTATGTGTGTATGTAAAACTCTTGTACTATGGTCGTTAGAAGAATTGTTTCAGGATTTAAAAGTTAATAATCTGGCAACCAATAAAATGAATGGACAAGTTTAGTTCTATGACTAGCTCCTAGGTTGCACCACTAACAGAATGCTGCGAGTAACAACCTTCAACTGCTACTATACCCTCATTTTTATTGATACCACGTGAGGTCTACTAGTGGCATCACAGGGTGGGCATAATCAACCTCTTGTAGTCGAAAGAATTCTCTCAAGGGACTGATATAACCCCATTGGAGGTCTACTAGTCGCATAACAGGGTGGGCATAATCAACCCCTTGGAGTTGAAAGAACGCCCTTGTAGCGTACAGTATTAATTGTCTTTTTACAGTGAGGTAACCAGCTGAAGATATTACTGAATTCAAGACCCAGGTAGCGAACTTAATTTTGTGGGACAACGTTTTCCCCCCAAAATTGAAGTGTGATGGTACCTGACTGTTGACTAACTTTACGAGTTTTATTCTAGTGAATGAAGAGAATAAGTTGAGTTTTTGTTGCTGTTAGCGCGGGGAAGTAGAGAGAAAAGATTGTATAAATAGAACTGAAAGTGGACTGTATATTTGAATGAACTTACCGAGAATGCAGTGAGGTGGAGAATAGCGTGATGCCGAAGTGCAGAGACTAGTTGTTTGCTAGGTAAAGAAAATAATAAAGAACCCAGGGTTGAAAGGAGAAGAAAGAAAGAGTAAGAAAAACGCCTCAAGAGAGGCTCGAACCACAAGCAGCAGCGCGTAGACAATGGGTGAGCTCGATGCTCGGAGTCCGCAAGCGGTTCGAAGGCGAGATGACAGGCACGTAGGAGAGATGGAATCAGACTGGTCTGACTGCACAATTGCAGCTCACACACGAAAACATGCATACGTCACAAGGGGTAGGGGAAATGGAGATAAGAGCGAAGGGCGTAGAAGGAAGTGACGTTAACAACCGGAAGAGTGACTTAAACAATATATGAAATTAACTACAAACTAGGGAGGTAGGCGTGAACAGTTGCATTTGGGCGAACTCTCCCGAAACACATCCAATTCTAAAATTTTGAAGTCTGACGTTGGAGACCTAGTTGAGCTAACCAGGCTGAGAATGCAGCACACCAGTAAGCAGTGTCATCCGCAAACTGTGAGAGGAAAAGTCGAGAAGATGATGGAGAAAATAAATCGTGACAAAAGAGAATATAAAGGATCGGAGAGAGAGGAGGACCTTGCGGTACTCCCGCGTGTGGAGAGAAGGGGGTGGATATCGAGAGAACGCCATTAATGCGAACCCTAGAGGAACGATTAGAGAGTAAAGCCTTGATGCAGCGAATGAGGACTAGTGGGACGAAGTAACTTGTATAGATGACCGTCATGTCATAGCTTATCAAAAGCTCGTTCAATGTCAAAGAAAATGGCCAGAACACACTTGCCGTTATTGAGCGAGCAAGTAGTTTCCGTAATAAGTTTGAGGAGAGCGTCAGGGACCCCGCGACGACGACGAAAGCCCGCATGAGTCGGGGGAATGATGGCGTTTTCCTCAGCGAAGATGAAGAGACGATTAGCAATTATTTTTTCGAAAGTTTTACCTATAACATTGATAAGGCTAATTGGTCTGTAATCTAAAGGGTCCGTCCGAGGTTTGTTGGGTTTCGGGATCATAATTACCTCAGATGTTTTCCAACTGGGCGGGATATATACCAGGTTTAAGCATGATGAGAAGATCGTAGAAAGCAGTGAAAACAACTTGTCGGGACTTTGGAGTAGTTAAAGACGGGTAATCTTATCCCCTCCAGGAGCCGAATTCTTCCCAGGTGGTAATTACCTCTTGCGGAGTGATTGGTTGAATTAGCGAATGGAATTCGTGATGAACCTGAGGTATGGGAGTATGATTGGAGAGAGAAGGCTCATAGAGAGCCAACTTATTCGTAACTTTGAGTTTAAAATCAGAGTCAAATCGTGGGTCAGAAGGAAATGAATGAATTTTTTTGAGGCATGTCGAGAAGATATTGGCTTTTTCAAGAGCAGTTGCATAGGGGACGCCGTCCACTTGTTGGCCGGATTTACAGGACTAGGTCATAGTTTCCAATGAGTTCACTTTGACATGTTTGAAACATTAGCCTATAGGTCTAGGCCCATAACGGGGGGATATGAAAACAATCAAACTGCTAAAGTCACAAGAAAAATGAAATCAAAGCCGTAGCCGATGATATTTAGGCTTAACGTCTAATATTTATGCAATGATGCTAATCGACATGTGAGTGGGTAATAATGTAGATGAAAAAATTGCCACGGGACATCCATAGGCCTACCCGAGCCAGGATTCGAACCTGAAATGCAGCGATCGTGGGTTACTAGACCAACGCCCAACGCCACGGCCAACTATACGCTGGCCCAAAGCCTAATCTAAAGAACTTGGCCCATAAAGTTGTAAATGTTGAGTCTGGGCCCTCAAAGTTACTACTTCATTAATTTTCTTGTTTATGAGTTTAGTCTTTTAGGCAGGGTGAAGTTTTTCTAATGACGCATCACAGTGGAATACAGGTTCCGACGACATTACAGATGTAGATCTAGACCCTAGTCTCCATATCTTTCCTCAAGACTGGGACTAGGCCAATCAGGCCGAAAATGTATAAGGCTACCTGAAATAATATTACAAAAGAAAGTTAGCACAGCAATTATGACTCACACTCCTAAAACTAGCTCCACTATTGCCCTGTGATGGCAGCGACAGCGTACATGGCAATGTATACATATAGGTTAGGCCGACACTCCTACCTAAGATCTACTAGAGTAATAACAAATGGTAATAACTAGCTCCACGATTGCCCTGTGATGGCAGCGACAGCGTACATGGCAATGTATACATATAGGTTAGGCCGACACTCCTACCTAAGATCTACTAGAGTAATAACTAGCTCTACGATTGCCCTGTGATGGCAGCGACAGCGTACATGGCAATGTATACATATAGGTTAGGCCGACACTCCTACCTAAGATCTACGAGAGTAATAACTAGCTCCACGATTGCCCTGTGATGGCAGCGACAGCGTACATGGCAATGTATACATATAGGTTAGGCCGACACTCCTACCTAAGATCTACTAGAGTACCTAATAATAAATTACCACACTAACTTAGAAACATGTTTGATATTGGCAAACAACTGTTATGGCCGGTGCACGATAGCCCGGGAAGGAGCTTCCCGGGTAATGTTAAATTATAGCGAACTTTATCTCTACCAGAGCTCCTTCCCGGACGATTGTGCACCGACCATTAGCGTACAACGATGCTACCGGGATCAATAATGTTCAGGAACGGGCTAAACCATGTACGAGAACACTGAGATGAGAAGATAGTAGATGATAGTAGAAGAGCAAAAGAGATGATAGTAGAAGAGCAAAAAAAGGTAAGATATTAGTTATGGAGCGCCTTTCGTGAAAGAGTATTGCGGTAAACGGTTTTCTGTTACGGAATACTTTACGCGTATTTTGAACCTACTTGGCACATCCTGGCACGCTGCAGAGGGCGCCAGGAGCGTCGTGACGTCATATACACGTTTTCATTAATACCTGTTGAACGGTTCATATCACATTAATTACCAAGAAAACAATATTGTAGAGAATTCAAAGACAAATCGATTGATATGAACCAATAGGGTAATCATGTAATATTTAAGGGAGATATTGCTAAACAATAATAATAATTAGATGTGTATACGAAACTAAGGGCAACCCTCATCGTAATATTTATTTATTACTATTTCAGACTTATAATTGTATCGCTGTGAAGGACTTCACTCCTCTAAGTGTCTCTAGTCAACTATAACTTATGATCAAAGTCAGCTGAACAATGCAATTAGAAAAAGGTTTTGAATTTTTTAATAGAAGTGTGTATTTCAAATATTGTTTGTAAATATTTCCCATTATAAATATGTTGTTTTAACTAAACTATTAATTTATTTGCATTGTCAGAAGTGCTAGTCCGTTGACTGACTAAAACACGGCGCAGTAGTTGCCGCTCAAAATCAGTGCAGCCATATAGTGGAAACAAAATAATAGCAAAAATAACACTAATTTTGTATCTGTTTGATTGAAATAATGTCCCGTATATTAGATTGATATTAACATATTATTATAAACACTTGTGTCATGGTTGCTTTGATTTATAAGTGATATTTGAAGTGAAACACGTAATGTTTGGTCATGAAAGCAAGAGGTTCCGTACAAAAATACCCTAAGTAGGCCTAGAACAAAGGCAGGAATATCAAGCCTGGGTCTATAGGGCACTAGCAACACCAACAGACAACAATGGAACAAATGAATTGAAGTGATGGACACACAATCAGCTGTCAAAATAATAAAATTGCAACCATAGAAATAAAAACAAGTGTAGCAATAGTAACTGCTCGTCATTTAAAACTTTTAATGATAGACAACAACTAAGTGAAAGTTTTGTATGTGTATTTGTTTGCTTTTTGTGTTGTTTTCCAAAATCAAAAGAAATTATTTTTTGACAGCTTGTTGTTTGTCCATCGATTCAATTCATTTGTTTCATTGTTGTCTTTTGGTGTTGCTAGTGCCCTATAGCTATGCCCTACTAATGCTAGGCCTACATTATGAATAAATATTAGGAATTTCAAACTATATGAAATTCCATATCAATAATCACAACAATAAAAAATTATCGCGATATATCGCGACAATATCGGCGCAAAAACATATCGTCTCGATAATGCATATTCAATTTTTATAGCAATATATCGCTGCGATATTATGAAATAAGCAATAATACTTATTTTTAACATTGCGTCATATGGAGGGGGGGGGGGTAGGGGGGGGGGTAGTGGCGAATAGTTTTCTTGCAGCTACATCGTAGGAACGCTCTCGGCGGCTGGTCGGTGGTCGCTCGGCTAGCGTTGAGCAGGCGCCAAATTCAAATATGAAATCAAGTCGCCGCGATTATCGGGATATCGCACAGAATTTAATATTGTACGATTATCGCGATATGGCTAGCCATATCGCGATATTATCGATATACGATATTATCGATATTTATCGATATGCGATTATCGTTGACATTCCTAATAAATATGGGACCAGGGCGTAGGCCTAGGCATAGTCTTACAAATACTCGTGAAGCCCTAGAGACTAATATCCTCAAAACCAACAATTATAGTAAGTAGGCCTACAGATGAAAGGAATGAAGTAACAAAACGAGAATTTGGATTAAATTTGCCATTTTCGAATACGCGTCGCAAATGTGCACATGTGTGAAAATGGTGTTTTTTTGTCCATGCAGGTAGGTGAACTTTGTGCCCCTATTTCCGTTTTCATGACGTACATCCAGCTGGTTCCAGGAGTACATGTCTGTACTTGGA